>APFE031692172.1:0-41252 GCA_000404065.3 Pinus taeda | reverse complement strand
GGAGTGTTGAAAATGCAACAAGATGATGGAGCTTAGTGAAAAGAAGTCGACTTCACTAAGGGGTCCCGTAGGCTATTTTTGGCGCAAAGTCTATTTTAAGACATATGGATCATGGTCTATGAGTTGCAGGATGCTATTTATGGATGATTGGTCATGTTGGTAAAAATAGATGGACCTCTATTTTTAGACATATGGGTGGAGTCTATTTTTAGATTGCCAGTCAAAAAAATAGAACAGTCGAATATTATTAGCTCTTAATAATATTTGGACTATAAACATTATCTTATCCTCTTGGAGCACTTCAGTTCGAGCTACAGATATGGCACATGCAACTGCCAGAAGGAAATACACATTTCTTATGGGTTAGTTGAGCTATTGCATGATGGACTTCAGTTAGAACTCAAGTGATTGAGTTTGGTGGAGTTGATTGAGGAGTTGATGGAGTTGTGTTCAGTTTGACTTAGTTGACTAGTTGTATTTAGTCTAACTAATAAATACACTGGTGATGAGTGGTGTGAATTAATTATTAATTAATTCACTAATTATTAACTCATAAATCAACTAAATAATACATCAGTTAACTCAGTGCATGGACAGTTCAGTGGAGACAAGTGTTAGAGGTGGGTGAAAGGGTGAGACTACTATCAGTTGTGACTATAGCTATGCATGAGATTTGCACAACCATTTATTGAGATTTCCAATGAGGATTGCACAGTACAAGCCAAGGGGATTCGAACTTGGATCTCATCTATTCTCAATTTGGATTGCGTAGTAGAGGCAGGCAAATAGTGGAGGAGATTTGAACCCGTGACTTGTTCAGATATGAGCTAGTTTGTGTGTAGCATGTGTAGATAGTACTGAGTACTTGTGAGGAGTATTGTACTATGTATTGTTACATGTTGTCTATCATTATAATATATAGATAGTTGGGGTTTTCAGCTGTATGCTTTCCCCATTACATACTGCGTTGATATGTGTGATTGATGTTTCAATGTGCGCATGTGATTGTTTTTTTAATTCCGTAAATTGATGATCAATGGTAGAGGAGGTTATGTATTATGCATGCATTCTGCAAATAGTGTATTATCAGGATAATCTCTGTGAATAAGTGTTATATTATTCAAATTTCTACATTGAGTAGATGGAAACCCTCTATTGGGTATTCCAAAGTCTTTGGGTGCAATGTTGGGCCCAAATCCACAAATAAAAATGCAAGGCAATGGACATGCAATGTATGTTTGCATATTCGTTGGCTACACAGAATATGTTAAAGGTTTTAAATTTCTTGTTCCAGATACACATCAGTTAGTCATTAGGAGTGTTCAATTTTATGAGCATGCCCCTTGGCATCTTGATCTTCATATGATTTTTGTTCTTTTGGGTTGACTTCTTTAGCTAATGATTTTTCTCTTGAAGAAAATTGTGATGAAATGTTTCTACCACTTTCTAAGTGGGGTGAAAGTGTACAAACTTCGTTGAGGTTTACTTAGGTAATACATTAAATCCTTAGTTGGTATATATAACATCCGAATTCTTAATTCCTAGTTTGTTATGAATGGAGGGCCTTGCTTTTTATTCCAAACACAACAGATTTTATAGACAATGATAATCTTGTTCCTTAAATTGGTTTTGAGTCTTTGTTCATTTTTGTGAGTTCTGTGGCCTCCACATTTAAAACAAAGAGTGTAGACCATGTTGATTTGTGTGTATGGAGTTATATAATTTTAATTACAAGGAGATCATATGTATCTATGACATATACGGTGAGGAGCCCAATGTTAAATATAGGTGGTTTGGTAGTTAACCTACCAAGCTATAATAAGTCAATTATGCACAATTATTAAACACTGAAAATCAAAGTTAACACAGATAGATCTAAGGGTATTTATGCACACTTAAAATCCTATGGTTGGTTTGGAAAGGTTTTTAAGGCTGTTTCGGGCCTTACAATACGTAAATGGATTTGGTTCCCCAAGTGTCTCTGTGACAAGACAACAAATCAGTATGCACCCCTAAACAAGCATGGGATTGTCATAGAGATTTATTATTGGAACACTATTTTGGCTTATAATATTGTCTCACTGATAAGTACAAACATGTACTTTGACAACATCATTGAGAAGGAGCTCTCTTCTAGTATTCCTTAGCAATCATGTGCAAATACTAGTAGAAATCTACTTGTCAAGTTCACTTTCACTGCAATGTTTAGTGGCTGCTTTAGGTGGGAAATCAAAATGGTAGTAAACAAAATCTTAAATGGTATAGGTTAAAACTTGGCACTACCAATTTTATAATATTTGCAAACAATTCTATTTTTGGCTGTCTCTATTCTTAGCACAAGGTTTCAAAAGGATTGAAAATGGAAAGATACTTGAAAAAATTAATTAATTTCTTGGAGCATACCCCTCTAGATCATGATAAAATGAATCTGAATCATCTCCACTATTGCGATACAATGGAAATCATAATATTTCAATACATACAAAATAGAATAATAACAGGAAATCATAACTAACAGAAAGAATATATGTCTTGTGCTTAATTACAAGAGATCATTTGCATTTATAATACAGTGAGAGGGGCATGGCATTAAATATAAGTGGTTGAATTGTTCATCTATCAATCAATGATAAGTAAAATATGCAAAATATTAGACATTGTAATCTAAATAAACTTAACTGCATGATATATGTTCACCAATGCCCCATCATAAGTGCAACTTAGGGACATAGGGAAAATATATTAAATCTCAAAATGGGTCCTAGTGACAAGGTCATGACAGGTACCATGTACAAAGTGTTCAGAACAAAAAGAATCAGAGAGGGGGAGTGAGATTACCCCCAGCTTAGGGGCAATTTCCTTCATCCCAAGCAAGGTATGAAGTTGAACATAATGAGACTTTGTCAAGGGTTAGTGAAGATGTTAGCAACCTGCATCTATGTTTGTGACAACACTGCAAATCAATAAACCTATCATTAATCAATTGTTTTATGTAATGCATATGGAATTGTATAGGTTTATGAAGTTGATGCTCTATTGACTGCCTAATAACATGGATAACAGTCTTATTATTTCCCCATATTAGAGTAGGTTTCTCTTGCTGAAAGCTAGACTTGGTAAAAATATGTTCAAACCAAAGAGACTTAGTGGCAGTGCTATCAACACCATGGTACTTTGCATCAATAGGAGGAAGAACATTGACAAATTGCTCTCAAATTTTCTCCACAACCCTTCAAATTGATCATATTTTGGATGATCTCTAATGTTTTCGGTAAAGAAAAGATATCAAGGAATGTCAGATTGCACCAGTCAATTTTATGTTATTGTTCCTTTAGGATGTGCTCATTATCTTCTACTCATTTATAAATAAGAGGAATCCCAACTACTGGGGGAGGAAAACTTACTAATAAAGGAGGGAGCCCTTAGAAGGGATCATCATTCTTTAGCAGTGCACCTTCAGAACCTAGCAACATCCTATGCTTTATCAAGAAAATTTATTATGAAACAGCTCACAAAAAGATAGAAAAGATAGACCAGTGACTTCAAAAGCAACCTATTCGAGGTGGCAACCTGCTTTACATTACACAAATGAAAAATTCTTGGATGATACAAATGACAAACCCTCCTTTCTATATATAGGAGTCTAAGGGGTCATAATATAATTAGAGCTGACATAACAATAATAATGTAAGGGCACAACAATAAAAATAGTGGGATTCTATGGGGCAAAATAATAACAATATGGGGACTACATAGGTACAACAATATAATAAGGGGGTTTCACTAATAATAATAAAGGGTTACACTAGTAGTATAGGGACCTAACATGACCCTCTCCTTCAAGAAGCGTTCTCCTCAATGCTTGAGTAGTTCTGGATGATTTCGTATAAATTTCTCATCCTCCCACGTGGAATCTTCAGCGGGTAAGTTCTTCCACTTGATGAGATACTCTAAAAGTGATCGGTTCTATAGCGATTGATTTCTTGTTTTTATGACTGCTTCTGGTTCCAATATAATATTTCCTTCCTCGTCAAGTTTCGGCAATATTGTTTAGACTGAGATATTCTCACCTATAACCTTCTTTAAGCATGAAAAATGGAAAATTGGGTGCACTTAGGAAGATGCAGGAAGCTCCAATTTGTATGCCATAGTACCAATCTTTTGTAACACCTTGTACAAACTATAATACTTTGGTGATAATTTATTATCCTTCTTAGCTTGCTTGAGGGATATTTGTTTGTATGGTTGTAGTTGTAGAAATAACCCATCACCTACATCAAAAATTCTTTTGTTGTGATGTTGATCTACTTGTTGTTTCATTCTATTCTTCACCAAAGTGGGGTTATCCTTTAAAAGTTGGAGAACTTCTTGTTGATGCTCGATGTGATATTTCATTGCTTGAACCTTTTTCTTCTTGATATTTCCTTCTATATTGGGAGTTTGAGGAGTGGTACTTCCTGCCAATGCATTACAAGATATGGTCGGATTCATTTATTGATGCTCGATGTGATCTTTCACTTCTTGAACCTTTTTCTTCTTGATATGTCCTTCTATCTTGAGAGTTTGGGAAGTGGTAATTCTTGCCAATGCTTTACAAGACATGATCAAATTCATTTATTCTTTATATGGGGTTGGTTCCTGGTGTATATCCTCTTCTTTTTATGTTTCTTGATCATTTTCTTCCTCCTCTTCACAATCTATGAAAAATAATTTCTTCTCAGCGCACTTATGACCTTTAGTATATTTGCTATCACAAATGTAACAAAGCCCCTTTTCTCTTTTTTCTTCCAATTGTTGTGGTGTAAACATTGTAGGTTGTGGAAGGCTAGGAGAAAAATCACTTCCATATTTATAATTGTGAGTGGTAGTATTCCTTGTTTCCATAATTCTTCTTTCAATTTTTCTTGCCAACCTAAATTCCTTCTCCAATGAATCAGGTTCCCAAAGATGAATCTCATGTTGAATGTTATCCTTTAAAGTCCCTATGAAGACATCAATCCTTTGCTTCTCCGGAATATCATTTACCCTTATATTCAATTTTTGGAAGTCCTCAATGTTCTCCCCCATTGAACCCTTTTGTTTGAGATTTATCAATTGGCTAAAAAAGGTGTTTCTCTTTGTATCCTCATAATGTCCTATAATTTCCTCCATGAAAATTGACTACGTGACAAGTGGTTTACGAGAACAAAGCTCTTTATACCATAAAAATTGATTCGATTCTAAATATAAAGATGCAATATGTACCTTTTGTAACATTTTTACATCATGTAGATCAAAATATTTCTCCATTTGTAGTATCCAATTTACTTGATCCTTGCCATCAAACTTCCTCATATCGCCTTTTCTTGATTTTAGGAGCTTGATATTGAAACAGCTGTAATGCTGTAATTTCAGATCTCCAAGTTCTGAAATTGCAAACTATGGTAGCCCTCTGCGTCCTCTTTCTAATGCCACCCATCTGATTGAAATTGGATTCTCCAAGAAAGAGTTATTCCCAATCTCCCAAGATGACCTCATTATATACTTTTTTTCATAGATTAAACTTGTATGAAGTTCCACGTGTCACAGTTTCAACCTTTGGACCTAAAACTAATACACAAAAAGTTGAAGGCCATTCTCTTTCTGTAACTTCTTATGAAATTTCAATCTGATGCTCAGAAAGAAAGTTATGACGATTTTCCCCAGGTCACCTGTTTGAGATATAATTCGAGATTCTTCAAAAACCCTAACTTCCTTGGATCATATATCCGAGAATATAGCGAGACAAGATCATAAACTTGGACCCACGATTTAGGATCAAATGGGTTTTTTTTTTAGCTTCTGAAATTTCGAAAAAAAAGTTATAGTGGAAATTCCACGATTACTTGTTTGGAGCAGTGGAACCTTGGAATCCAAAGCTTTGATACCAAATGTTATTAAGCAGCTCACAAAAATATAGAAAAGATAGATCAACGACTTCAAAATAAGATTCTTCGAGGGGGAAACCTCCTTTACATTACACAAATGAACAATTCTTGGATGATACAAATGACAAAACCTCTTTTCTATATATAAGAGTCTAAGGGTCATAATATAATCACAACCGACATAACAATAATAATGTAAGGGCACAACAATAACAATAGTTTTCTTCTATGGGGCACAATAATAGCAATATAAGGGCTACATAGGTACACCAATGTAATAAGGGGGTTTAACTAATAACAATAAGGGGTTACACTAATAGTATAAGGACCTAACAAAATTTGAGAAATCTGAATTTATTCTTAGGAGGAGTCTAAGAATACTTTCAGCTATCTTGGTTCCTAATGCTCCAGAGATTTCATTTCCCATGCTAAGTCTTGCAACAACTTTATATCATCTAGGGAGGCATAGGGAAGTAGAGGATTTAGCTCAGGAAGCCTTGAGGATACATGAAGCATCCTTTGATAAACAAATTCCTGTAGTTGATGAGTGTTGTTTTCTTCTTGGTAATTGACATATGTATTTTCAATTATATTTCATGAGATCCACACTCTGGGATACAAAGTCCATTTTCTGTTTGATTCTGAGCATATGTCTTGAATTTTTTTTTCTTTATAGGAGATGCTTGTGATTGTTTAGATTTGATACAACATGCTCTCGGTAAGGATGATGAAGCCGAGCCTCTCATGTGGAGGGTCTTAAAGATCAAAGAAAAGGAATTTGGATATGTCAGTCTAGAAGTGAATTCTACATTAGAAATGTTTATTGTATTTCTTGGTAAATTGGGAAAAAAACAAAGAAATCACTTCTTTGTCAAAGATTAATGAAGCTGCAAAAAATACAAAGACTGATTTTCAATCTTCGCACCATTATAATCATGTTTGTTTTACTTGTTAATAAAATTATGTACTTGTTTTACCTATTAATAGAAGTATTACCTGTTTTCTTTGATGTCTTGAATTGTTAATAGAAACATGTACTTTTTACGTAAATTGAACATTCCTTTGATATTGGTGGTTTTTCTCCATGAGTAAAATATACAATAATTTTTTTTGTTGTTGTGTAAGCTTAAAATATCTCACTCACATCCTCTTTTTCCTTGTACAACTGTTCTTTATACTCATCAAAATAAGTGAAATATTACCCAATATAACTTCATAAATTCACTTGATAAGGCTTTTCATGTTTAACAAATTATTTATAATTTGACTTCCATAAGATATGCACAATGGAACTAATAAATACGAGTTTTTTTGGATGATTGAATTATGCAAATTCCCATGGATTGCATATACTTTTTATAATAAAAGAAGACCAACATTGGGTGTGGCCACCCTATCCAATTGTGTTGGCTGAAAAGTAAGTAAGTTTGGGAACATGTCATAGTTACAACAACAATTGGAACGACATAGAGTGGAGGTCAATTTTGTTGGCATTGTGGTGTTGGGGTTGTGGAGGCAGCCTTTGTGAAACAATTCTTCAACTGTAGGAGATTAGATTGTAATAATTTCCTCATTTTGTTTGTTGTAAGAGATCTAACATAAATGTAGTGGGTGTGGAGACTTCATGGTGAACAAATTGTGGCTAGCCGCTACTCACTAACTAGAAGCCTGGAACTGGTGTTTCAATTGCTATTATTTTATCAGTGCAGGTAATAGTTCTATAATTATCATTATTATTTTTAATTACTTAAATAATTAAGGGGAAAGATATTCTCAGATATTGAGTCTTTGATCGTGGGAGAAGACACCAGTAAGGCCATAATAATATGGTATGACAAGGATAAGGCTATGATATCTTTCACGGTCTACATAACATATAAAGCTAGTGCCTTCTAGAGGCCCATATCAAAAACAAGATAAGAGTGTAGGATTACTTCAAATATTTGGGAAACTTTGTATTTCAATCATGTTTATGTGTTTAGATCTATATCCATTTATATTGTATTCTAAAGGAATCTTTGTATTCCAATCATGTTCCATTTATATTGTGTTCTCAAATTTAATCTGTTATAATTGTCTTTCAAGTTTCAAATTTTTAAACATTTAAGGATGTCAATTGCAGTTCCAACTTGTTTTTTGGTGAAATTTCCTCTAACTTGTGTTCAACAATTTCTATGTTGATATGGGTGGTTGTGGGAAATTATTTCTTGATCTGGAAGTGATTGTTTTGGGAAGTATATATAATGTATTTAGATTGGCTAGAAACCTTCCAACATGTTGATTTAAATAGTGTTCCACTTACAAGAGTCGCCAGACTCTGGGAAATACACGTTGGTCATCTCTCTCTTTGGAATTTTTTTTCTTGTTTTGAATCTTGACAAGCCCACTCTAGCTAGGGAGTTGAAACAATCTTGAAATTCCAAATGGAATATATGGATGGTGGCCTCACAATTGATATCAAAATAAATTAATATGTAACAATGGCCTATTAATTCACATCTTAAGAAAAATTCCAAGACTTGTTGCATTTAAGGATCTGGTTTCTTGTATTTCAAAATTCATAGATTTAAAAATGACATGCTTTAAAAATGTGTTAGTGTTGTTTATATGTTCATTCCATATCTCATAAATTGCAAAGAAACTCTTTGATGTAACATAAGGGAATGAAATCCTGAGAAACCCCATGGAAATTGAGTACAGGTTTGGACTTGGTATAATACAAAGGTTTGGAGGAAACAAACTTGTATTAACCTAGATTAGATTATGTGAAGTGTTGTAGTATGAAATCTTACCTTCTCATTGATAACGACAAAATCTAACAAGGTGACTGGGTTTGTAGTCTTAATGCCCATCCTGTTTCTGTCTATCTCATGGATTAGTTCACATCGATGTTTGTAAGGTCTTCATGTTCTAACAATACTCTTGTTATATATTGTTATCTCTAGCTATTACAATTAACGCTTCTCTTTTAGTACATGGTTACTCCTTTAATATGATTCGGCAAAAGAGATTTTTCTAATTGCAACTCCAGCTCTCAGCCCTTGCCACATTGATAACATTATGCACTCAAAAGTAGCATAATTTGTGTTGCATATGATGCGATTATATATCTTGTTGATAATATACATCTTCTAATTGTTGTGGCCACAACCACCACCCTATTAAAACTTGCTCTAGCAGCAAATTTGAATGGGTCCCTAGAAGTTTGATCCTACACTTCTCTGAATGATATATCTTTTTTAACTCTGTTCCAAGTCAAATCTTCAATTCTTAATGGTCAAGATCCCCTTTAATAGATCTCTGCTACATGGTTCATTCATGACCCAACCCAGCCCTTCATTCATTTCCTTCAATGGGACTTTTCAATCCACGTAAACCTTCACGATGCTCTATGCTCACGCATATAACCAACCCCCACTCTTTATTATGGTTACATTTGGATTCAAACCTCAATAAACCTTCTATCGCACCTTTATTTCCATTATAACTCTTTACAATGGAAATGCTTCGCAAACATTCATAGCTCACCCTTTTTCGCCTATCGTAATCAACACTAAGGCATAATGTCCACCACTATACTTCAGACCTGACTACATTATTAACCATAATATATATATATCAGGTTTGGAGCCCCATCACATATCGCAATTGACCAAGTCCTAGGGCTCATACGTAATGCGCACCACTATACTCCGGACCCGACAGCATTATCAACCATAATATATATATATATATATCTCGGGTCCAGAGCCCCATTGCATATCGCAGTCAGTGGGGTCCAGGGCTTCTATATAAGGCATACTACTATCTACCGGACCCGACGATGACTATAGGCCCAGATGCATAATGTTTAAAGTCCGGTCTTATGGTCGGCTATAGGTTTTCCCATATATTCTTGTGCTTTTCGAAAAAGTATTGAGGTTGGGATTTTCAAAGGAAAGGCTTATATGGCGGACCCGATGGGACTACTAATTGCGACATATATATATTTTGAGTCCACCTCCCCCAATTGCAAATCGCAATCGGCAAAGTCCATGGCATATGCATAAAGAATGATGTGATTTGGTGGATCCGATGATAATCATACACCTAGGTGCATGATATTTCAAGTCTGGCTTTATGGCTTTGCCGCGGGTTTTCCCATATTTTCCAGTGTATTGCGATAAAAGGCTGTGGTTTGGGTTTTTCAAGGGAAAATCCACCTCCCCCAATTTGCAAATCGCAGTCGGCAAAGTCCATGGAATATGCATAAAGAATGATGTGATGTGGTGGATCCGATGATAATCATATGCCTGGGTGCATGATATTTCAAGTCTGGCTTTATGGCTTGGCCGCGGGTTTTCCCATATTTTCCAGTGTATTGTGATAAAAGGCTGTGGTTTGGGTTTTTCAAGGGAAAATCCCGTGAGCTGAATAGTCCACTTTTGATGCATTGATTAAGCAATCCTTGAGTAAAAATGAATATTATCAGCAAAGGAAATACATGTCCCAGCGGGTTCGGTGGGTTGATAATCATAGCTGCTCTACGTTGTAAGATTAAATAGAAATTGTGGTTGAATGCAAGGTTGTTTGTAAGCATGTTTGTCGTATTTCTCATGCGAATTATTTCTGCAGGCGAGTTTGAGTGGACCTGGTAGTGGATAAAGGCGAATTATATCAAGATGACACCTTTGCACCACCGGTGTCTATATTGCAAAGGCATGTTCTGCAGAAAAGAATATGAACTGCCATAGTGCATAATGGAGGCACATTCCACGTCAAGAGGAAGCACAACGCTGATACATCAAGATGTTATTACCTCTAAACAAACGTTCAATCATGCCAGATGGGGAATGATGAGCGTGGTGTCTGCGGTTTCCTTTAGGAAATAATAGGGGATAAAGTTCGCTTAATACAGGTGTGAAGAGATGATACACATTCATTCTCTATTAATCAACATCCATTCATTTCCCCAGAAGAGGAAGCATTGCAGCAGATATGCCTTCTACGTGTCAGCGGTGACACCGTCTATTCTACGTCTTTGTATTCTGATTTGTATGTTGAAAAGAATGAGGGGGAGGTGAAACGTTAAGGGAATACCGAGAGTCATTTCCACCGGCATAAGTATTACCTCCAGATAGGAGAGGAGGAATTTTTTTTGGGCAGAATAGCTTTTGATTTATTATGAATAAAGAAGATTGTTGGTCGAGAAAGAGCCTTTTGTTTCAGATTTTTTTTTTTTGCTTTCATGTGTTTAGAATCAGAGTGTTGTTGTTGGCATAAAGATAAATGTGTTTTTCTTTGTGCATATTGATAACATACAGTTCATGGTTATTCGAATATAATTCAATAGCATGCTTAACTCATGAAAAGTTGTTGATTCGAAACTCCATTAAACATCAATTGCAAGTGTTATTTGTATGGAAAGGAATGTGCATTCCTGTATAAGTAATTAGATTGCAATCAAGATTTAATACAACCTTGTTCATCTATGAACCAGTGATTGATTCATTTGGACTTTGAATCTATATATGATGTTTAATCTCTTTTGTTATGCTCCTGCAGGATAGATTAGAATAGTTATGATTAGCATAAGTAGTTAAAATTAGTGTAGATAGGATTTGATACTTATAGGTTAGTTGTTTCTCTTTGTTGATTTAATTGAAGTCTTCCTCCAAGAGGCAACCTTTCAACACACATAATAGATTACGGGGTCCTTTAAAACCCATCAAAACTAGCCATTCCAAACAAAAGTAGATCTAATTGGGGTCTGTAATAGGGTTAGTTCCCCTTGTTGGCATAGCGAAAACTCACCTTGTCAACAAATTGGCACTAGAAGGAGGGCCTGAACCGTCGTCCACAACTTTTTATGATTTCATCTATAAATGCCATGGGTTCGAAAAGATTAATGCATGGATCGTGAAGGTTGAAAAGGTACCTCCTCCCATTTGGAAAAACCTCATTTCGAGGAAGAGACACTGTGGGAGTATCGTGTCACTCAAGAACTACTAGTTAGAGTACTTACTCAGGCTTATGCTCATTCCCTCTCTCAGCTCCCCATATTTTAATCTTTATCTTCGACAACTAAAAGAAATCCAAGGATCTATTCCATAAACGAAGAGACCTCTGTAGCGCCATATTTTGAAGATATTGTGCTAGAGTCTTGCAAAGTATCGACACTCCTTGGGAAAAAATTCCTTAGGATCCACTCTCTGAAGGTAATCCCTGGCTTGATTTTGGAAATCCTAATAAAGAACACCTCGAATAAACCTTCAACCAGAACCTCCTTATCCATAATATGGCTAACTTTCCACTTCCAGGTGGGAATCAACTTCAACCATGTGGGAACCAACTCCCACCTCCTCTGGGAGCACTCCCTCCCTGGGTTGTTTAGGATGCCATAGTGGTACTTTGTAGCAACATCCTTTACCCAAGAATGCAGAAAGAGTACTGCCTAAATTCGACCCTGAGAGGGGAGACATTGCTGATAACCATATTCACTCTTTCTTCCTGTAGGGGAGACACTGTTGATAACCATATTCACTCTTTCTTCCTAGAGGGGAGACACTGCTGATAACCATTTTCACTCTTTCTTTACCCAAGAATGGAGAAAGAGTACTGCCTAAATTCAACCCTGAGAGGGGAGACACTGCTGATAACCATATTCACTCTTTCTTCTTCGGGGTAGCTAATGAAGATATAGTATGTCACCCATTCCCTTTTACCCTGATTGGTGTGGCTTCCACATGGTACTTTAACTTGAGAACAATATCAATCATCTCGTGGGCTGACTTTCAACAGGACTTTTTAGACAAGTATGGCAATGACAAAACACTTGCAACCTTAGTTTTAGAAATATCCCATTTGAAAATGGAAACCAAAGAAAAGGTCAAGGATTTTAACATCTGGTTCAATAATTTGTTCAACAGAATCCTGGCTAATGCTAGACCTACTGAGGAGGTGCTCATGGAATTCTACATCACTGCTCTCCCGGTCCCTAATGCAATGTGGATCAAAAGGAGTAATGCACAAAATTTACAACATGCTATCGATGAAGTAATAAAAGTTTGAGAATGAAATGATTAGTCTCACAGCATGCCATCATACAATCGTAGAAAAGAAAGCCTCTCAAACATCCAAGAAGAATAATGGGAGTGATAACAAAGGAGTTGAAATCAAAGAAAAGGATACCAAAAATGTGTAAGGTTTGCTTCGGATCATTAATAAGTTGAAAAACACAGTCATCGACATGAAAAGAAATTCTAGAGAGAGTAAAAGTGGGAATGGAGGAGATTATAACAACAGAAAAACATTCAAACCTTTCTATCGTAAGAAGAGAGAAGGTGGTCATGGTCCACTTACACTACCTACTCCACCCAATGAAAGGAATTTAAATATGGAAGAGCTGGCTCTTATCAAATTTCTCCTTAACAACGAAGAACCTATAGTGGAGCTAGAGCCAGAACAAGAAAATGAGGAAGAATACCAAGTAGAAGAGCCCTTAGATGAAGAATCTCAATTCAATGTACTATGGGATTTGTATACAAATGAGAACGATGATGATGAAGGAAATAGTACGGCATAAATCCACACTAATGAAATCCATACATGAAGTAAGGGGCCACTTGCGGGCATGATTAATCCTGTAGACTAGACAAAGAAAGATATTTTCCCTTTAAAGCCATCTGCTCCCAAAGTTCCTGTTGAGAAGGGTAGATCTAGTGGTGATCCCAAGAGTACTCCAGTTGTGAATTGTCCATAGAAAGATAATACATCTCCTACTACAACGAAGGTGACTCAAAATGGTAAAATCCCACCTAAGAATGGAAAAATAGGTATGTTCACTCTACCCTACACTATTTAGAACATTGATTACAATATTGTGGACGATCTTAAGAAATCCCGAGCTAATGTCACATACTTCGATTTGCTAAAACTAACGTAGGAAAGATATCTTCTCTTGAAAGCTATGAATGAATGGAATTCCAAACCTGCCACCATCCTGAGTAGCCAAACCAAGAAGTTGGTGTCCAAACCTATTAGTACCCCAGTACAACCCAAATACCATCAGCTATGGAAGGCACTTTGCCTAAAATGAATTGAAACCCCCAAGATGTCAGTGCAGCCATGATAGGGAGGAAATTAAAATCCATGACTCTACCCTTCCTTATCACATTTGAAATCCTCAACATGAACATACAAAATTGCTTGGTAGATTCTGGTGCCTCGTCCACTGTGATGCCTTACACTGTTGCTAAAAGACTAAATGTGATCCCTGAGAAAACTGGGACTTGAATTATGCAATTGGATAGGACAAATGTCAAAGTAATTGGGGAATTGAAAGATGTGTTGATTTGGATGGATGCTAAACCATAATACACACAAGTCATTGATATAGTTTTAGTCGATATACCCAAGGCTTATGGAATGCTGCTTAGTAGGGACTGGTCAGCAAAACTGAATGGATATTTCTCCAATGATTGGTCCCATCTCTTGTTGCCTCAGAAGGGGAAGGGTGATATGCTGAGAATTGATCGTGAAAGATACATGAAGTATGTGGTGACGGAATTAAACGGCCCTAATGAACCTGTAATGTTTACCAACTCTATCTTTGGGAATTCTAGTTTCAATGTTTGAGCCATGGAAACATGTTTCGGAGAATTCCATGCAGAAACAATTGAAGGAAATCCAATAAACACATAGTTGGAAGCTCTCCCTTGTAGTCCAATTGATGAACCACCCTGTAATATAGTAGATGATAGAACTAATTTCGTAGGAAGCAATTCAATTGATGTAACATTAGATTCTATATTTTGGACACTCTATTTTGATGGCTTTAACTACCTTGAAGGTGTAGGTGCTAGGAGCATTCTCATTGACCAGCAAGGGAACCAACCTCTGATGGCCAACTGGTCGGAGTTTGCGTGCACCAACAACACAGCAAAATATGAAGGCTTGCTGCAAGGCCTGAGAAAAGCCATTTATATGAAGGTAAACAATCTTGAAGTTTTTGGTGACTCGCCGATAATTGTGTACAAGGTAAGGAAAAGGATACACTGCAATTCGCCACATCTTGTAAGGTACCAACATGAGGTATGGAGCTTAATTGACAATTTTGATTATTTTAATATCACATACATACCTCGAGGGAAAAACCAAGATGCCGATCTGATGGCTGGTATGGCTACAAAATGTTTTCCTGATTTTAGATTAAAGAAGAATAAATGTTATGTTGAATTGATTTTCAGACCATCCATGTCTGATAACATCTCAAATTGGTAGGTGTTCAAAGATGATGAGCAAATCCTTGAGTTCTTGCACAAAAAGAAGACATTCAAGAATGCAGTCATTGATGAAAAGGAGCATGATAGGCTTATGAATGAGAGGGAAGAAGAGGAAAAGGATCAGTCCAATATGATTCCCAAGTCATTTGTCAAGATGGAGCACTTGTATGACCTGCATGGTAAATTCAAGAAGCTGGCTAATTGCAAAATGCATAGCTCATCCATGAAGTATGATTCAGTCAACCTTGGAACCAAAGAATACCCAAAAAATGTCAATTTGGGCTTGGGATACTCTCCACAAGAGAAGGCTGCATTTTTTAAGCTATTTAAAGAGTACAAGGAAGTCTTTGCATGGACATATGGTGACTTAAAAACCTTTGATACTAGTGTTATGCAGCATGTAATTCCTATGGAAAAGGAGGCTAAGCCCTACCAACAAAAGCTTTGCAAGATGCATCCCATCCTAGAACTGTTGGTGAAGAAAGAATTAAACAAAATGTTGGATGCTAAAATCACTTTTTCGGTCAGACACACCTGCTGGGTAACTAATCTTGTGCTAGTAAGAAAGAAAAATGGAGACATCAGGCTATGTATCGATTTCAGAAACCTGAACAAAGCATCGCAAAAGGATAGTTATCCTGTCCCTTCTATGGAACACATTCTTCAGTGTGTTTTTGGGTTGGAAATGTTGTCCCTATTAGATGGATTTTCAGGATATAACCAAGTGTTGGGGTCTAATGGGGATTAGATTAAGACAACCTTCAACACAAAATGGGGCACTTACGCATATAGTAAAATGCCTTTTGGACTTATTAATGTGGGCACCATATTCCAGAGAGCTATGGACATAGATTTGCGAGGGTTGATTAATAGATCAATAGTGGTTTACATGGATGACATCACGATGTATTCATATTACAAAAGGGATCATATTTATCACTTGAAACATATTTTCGAAAGATGCTGAAGATATGAAATATTTGTGAATCCCAAGAAGAGCATCTTCATAGTTACACAAGGGAAACTACTGCGTCATATCCTCTCTAAAGAAGGGATTGTTATTGATCCTGAAAGAATAGAGACCATCATGAGAATACAACCCCCTACACATAAAAGGGAAATGCAATCTTTCTTTGGGAAGATCAATTTCATTAGGAAATTTGTCTCAGGTTTTGCAGAAATAGTGCGTCCCATTCAACTAATGATGAAGAAAGACGTTGTGCATAGATGGAGTGATGAAGCTAAGAAATGGTTTCAGTGAATTAAGGAGGCCATCATAAAATATCCTGCATTGGTTAGCCACAATTTCGACACGGAATTCTTATTGTACACTTTCACCTCTGACGTTTCATATGCCGCAATCCTCACCCAAAAAAATGATGATGGCAATGAAGTCCCTATCCCTTATATGAGATCTAATCTTCAAGAAGCAGAACTAAACTACCTAGACATGGAGAAACAAGGCTCTTCGGTTTTTAAAGCTGTAAAACACTTCCTCCCTTATTTATTAAAGGCTAGGACTAAAGTAATCATTCCCCATCCTGCCATAAGAGCCCTCTTCGTGCAGAAAGAAATGGGTGAACAAAGAGGGAATTGGATAACCACACTTCAAGAATTCGACCTTGAGATTAAGCTGGCGAAGATAGTTCGAGGGCAAGGATTCTGTAGGCTAGTAGTAGAAGCCTTGGTGGATAAATAAGGGGCATCCAAAGAACTAGAAGCCCAGAGCATGCAAAATGCACAAGTAGAATTTAGGGAGGAGACCCTATGGATTAATGAGATGCTGATGTATGAGCGTGAAACGTCAGAAGCCCTTTTGGGTCCTAAGTCATGGTATTAAAACACACGCTTTTATCTAACACGAGGAGCATGCCATGAACACATGGATGCATCACAAATGAGAGTGCTCAGATTGAAATCTAATTAGTATCACTTGGCCAATGACACATTATACAGAAAAAATTATGATCGAATCTAGCTAAGGTTTTTGGAAAAGGGTGATGTTGATCATGTCTTGAAGGAAATGCATGATGGCCCAGCAGGTGGTCACTATAGTGGAGAGACCACTGCTCACAAAATATTAAGAGCTGGATATTATTGGCCCACAGTGTTCAGAGACTCACATGCCTATGCTCAGAAATGAAAGGTATGTCAAACTACTGTAAGACGAGAAAGAAAGCCAATCGTTCCCTTCAGGCTCGTTATGATTTATTGCTTGTTCCAGCAATGGGGCCTAGATGTCATAGGCAAGATCACTCTGAAATCTTCACAACAACATAAGTATATATTGATGGCTACTGACTACTTCACCAGATGGACTGAAGCCATCTCGCTTCGGAAGGTAAACGAAGACGAGGTAATATCATTTATTGAGAAATTCATTATCAATAGGTCTGGCATCTCTGATGCTCTCATATTTGACAATGCTTCTTACTTTTCATCACTAAAATTGATTGAATTTGCTATTGATAAATCAATTCACATAAGGTATGCATCAAACTATTACTCCTAGGGAAATGGAGTTGTAGAGTCCTCAAATAAAAACCTCATCTGCATAATCCATAAATTTGTCACCGAAAACTAGAGGAATTGGCACAATGCTCTAACAAACGCCTTTTGGGCCAATAGAGTCACACCAAAAGTGGCCTTAAGAAACTCCTCATACTTCCTTGTTTATGGACATGAAGCCGTCTTGCCTCCCAATGTTACCCTTCCCTCCTTACAACTCTCCCAAGCTTCAAGAGGGACCCCTTCAACCTTACTTCAAGAAAGGATCAACCAACTAGTGAGGCTAGAGGAATTGAGAGATAAAGCCAGAAATAAATTCAGAAATCACCAAATGATTGTGAAGAGATGGTTTGATAACCATCTAGCAGGAGATAAAGATTACTAGGTAGGAGAGCTACTCCTGAAATGGGACAAGTTGAATGAGCCAAAAGGTAAACACACGAAATTCGAACACCTATGGCTAGGTTCGTTCCAAATTGAGGAGAAAATTGGTCAGCGAACTTATAGATTGATAACTTTATAGGGAGACACTGAAAAACTCCCTGTTAATGGCCAACATCTTAAGTGATACTTCCAGTAACCACCACATGGTGGTTAATTTATGAGTAGGTTAGGATTCATTTTTATTTTTTCTGCTAGCTTAGTTATCTTTTCATTCCTTTTGTTCTTGTTATTTTCACAGAGTTTCCTTTGCTTTGAATTTTAGTTCTTTTCAGCCAACAGATTTCGGTCCTCTACTCTCATTTTCACTTCTATAATTTTCTTTAGATTTCCATCATTCATCACCTTCAACTTTGGCCTCCCTTGTTAACCTACTGATGAGTCTGCCAGTCCTAGATTCATCATTTCCTTGCAAATCAAACAAACTTTCAATGAGCCTACGAGAACTTGAAAATCAGCTATGGGATTCAAATTGAAGCCACTTATTTAGCATATGTTGGGAACTAGGTAAGGTATGTTGACAACATAGATACCTGGAGCATGTAGGGGCATCTTAATAAAACGAAAAAATGTATAACCACAACTGGATGTGAATGGTGGAATGCTGCATTTTAAAATATCCAGCTTAGATCTAGCCTATACTTTCCTATAAGGTTTGCAGTTATTCTCCATTGGTCCCATCCACCACACTAAGTTTTCCAATACCTGTCATCTACAAGTAAACCTCCTTTCATGTGCTGAGCTCACTGTCATATACCCTGTGGCAAATCCAATTGTGATTTAGTCCTTGTGCCTAAAACTGGAAGGACTTATGTAAAAGAAATGAAATATTGAGTCCTTGTGCCAACATGGAAGGATAGGTTATTTGGGAAGCAGGTTAGAGTAGGGACTGTTGATGGGCTCAGAGTACCGGTTGACATAGCAAGCCCAACATTGCTTAAGCGGTTTAAAAATATGGCATGATCCATGACTATGCCCCATTCAGTCATACAAAAATACAGCACTAAAATTCTTACATAAAGTGTAGATAAACATGTCTACATAAAGTTTGATGATGCAATAAAGAGCTAAGGTACACACCTAAACAGGAATTGGCAGACCGATGATGGCCCTAAAAGGATTTTGAAAGTAGAAAATAGGTAAAGGAAGGTCAATAAATCCCATAATACTAACATTGGAGAATGCCTGTCAAAACCTTATTAGTAAGTTGAAGCTATTTGTCTTTATCCCACCTGAAGCAACTAATGTTGAAGTTGAACCCATGCTTGTCCATCTATACAATTTACATTTCAAGTTTATCTTAACACCCCGATGTTCTATTGATCCAAGATTTATTTGGAAATAGAGATAACTGGTTCGCCCAGTGGTTTTCCATTCGTTGTGGCCACAACCACCACTCTATTAAAACTTGCTCTGGCAGCAAGTTTGAATGGGTCCCTAGAAGTTTGATCCTACACTTCTCTGAATGATTTTTTTTTTTTTTAAACTCCGTGCCAAGTCAAAGCTTCAATTCTTAATGGTCAAGACCCCCTTTAATAGATCTCTGTTGCATGGTTCATTCATGACCCAACCCAGCCCTTCATTCATTTCCTTCAACGGGACTTTTCAATCCCCATAAACCTTCACGGTGCTCTATGCTCACGCATATAACCAACCCACACTCTTTATTAAGGTTGCATTTGGATTCAAACCTAAAAAAACCTTCTATCGCACCTTTATTTCCATTATAACTCTTTACAACGGAAATGCTTTGCAAACATGCATAACTCACCCTTTTTCGCCTATCGTAATCAACACTAAGGCATAATTTCCACCACTATACTTTGGAAATTTATATATATATATATATATATATATATATATATATAATATTATTATAATATATCGTGTCTGGAGCCCCATCGCATATCGCAATCGGTTGGGTCCCAGGGGTCGTATATAACACACACCACTATACTCTGACCCGACGGCATTTATCAACCATAATATATATAATATATATATATATATAAATATTATATATATATATATATATATATTATATATATATATATATATATATATATATAATATATATATATATATATATATATATTATATAATATATATATATAGGATCTGGAGCCCCATTGCATATCGCAATCGGCGGGGTCCAGGGCTTATATATAAGGCATACTGCTATCTACCGGACCTGACGATGACTATAGGCCTGGATGCATAATGTTTAAATTCTGGCCTTATGGCTTCGCTGCGGGTTTTCTCGTATATTCCTATGTTTTTCGAAAAAGTATTAAGTTTAGGATTTTTAAAGGAAAGGCTTATATGGCTGACCTGATGGGACTACTAATCACAACACATATATATTTCGGGTCCACCTAACCCAATCGCAAATCGCAGTTGGCAAAGTACATGGCATATGCATAAAACACGATGTGATGTGGTGGACCTGGTGATAATTATATGCTCGGGTGCATGATATTTAAAGACCGGCCTTATGGCTCAGCCACAGGTTTTCCATGTTTTCCTATGTATTACAATAAAAGGCTGTGGTCCGGGCTTTTCAAGGGAAAATCCCATGAGCTGAATAGTCCGCTTTGATGCATTGATTAAGCGATCCTTGAGTAAAAGTGAATATTATGGGCAAAGGAAATACATGTCACAGCAAGTTCGATGGGTTGATAATCATAGTTTCTCTGCGTCGTCAGATTAAATAGAAATTGTGGTTGAATGCAAGGTTATTTGTAAGCATGTTTGTCATATTTCTCATGTGAATTATTTCTCCAGGTGAGTTCGATGGTCCTGGTAGCAGATAAAGGCGAATGATATCAAGATGACACCTCTGCACCACTGGCATCGATATTGCAAAGGCATATTTTGCAGAAAAGGATATGAACTGCCATAGTTCATAATGGAGGCACACTCCACGTCAAGAGGGAGCACAACGCCGATACATCAAGATGTTATTACCTACAAACAAACCTTCAATCATGCTAGATGGGGAATGATGAGCACAATGTTTGTAGTTTCCTTCAGGAAATGATAGGGGATAACATCTGCTTAATACAGGTGCGAAGAGATGACACAAAATCATTCTTTGTTAATCAACATCCATTCATTTCCCCAGAAGAGGAAGCTTCGCAATAGATATGCCTTCTACTTGTCAACAATGACACCGACTGTTCTACATCTGTGTATTCTGATTTATATGTTGAAAAGAACAAGGGTGAGGTGAAAAGTTAAGGGAAGACTGAGAGTCATTTCCAGCGGCATAAGTATTACCTTCAGATAGGAGAGGAGGACTTTTTTTTTGGGTAGAACAACTTTTGATTTATTATGAATAAAGAAGACTATTTGGTCGAGAAGGAGCCTTTTGTTTTAGATTTTTTTTTTTGCTTTCATGTGTTTAGAATCAGAGTGTTGTTGCTGGCATAAAGATAAATGTGTTTTTATTTGTGCATATTGATAACATACAGTTCATGGTTATTCCTGGTTATTCAAATATAATTCAATAGCATGCTTAACTCAAGAAAGGTCGTTGATTCGAACTCCATTAAACATCAGTTGCAAGTGTTATTTGTATGGAAAGGAATGTGCATTCCTGTATAAATAATGAGATTGCAATCAAGATTTAATACAACCTTGTTCATCTATGAACTAGTGATTGATTCATTTGGACTTGGAATCTATATATGATGTTTGATATCTTTTGTTATGCTCCTGCAGGATAGATTAGAATAGTTATGATTAGCATAAGTAGTTAAAATTAGTGTAGATAGGATTTGATACTTGTAGGTTAGCTATTGCTCTTTGTTGATTTAATTGAAGTCAACACACATAACAGTTTATGGGGTCCTTTAAAACCCGTCAGAGTTAGCCATTCCAAACGAAAGTAGATCTAATTGGGGTTTGCAATTGGGTTAGTTCCCCTTGTTGGCATAGCGAAAACTCACCTGGTCAACACTAATGTAGGCTTAACACTTATTTTTTCTCCTTTTCTTACACTAAAAACATGGATGATCATGTCCATTTTAAATGTATCCAACATTCAGCAACCAAATACCAGTCTTCATTTTTCTCTACAAATTTTTTAGATTGGTCTCATATCTTTCACTCGAAAGCTCTAATAACTTCAATGTGATTGGTCATTTTTGAAATATAGCTAATGGAAAATATTTACAAGTAATGACCATTGGTTGGTCATTTGTTGGGGCCTTCTTTTAATTTTGTAAAGGTTTTGATCAATTTTGGTTGACTGGGGAATGACGACGAAACAGGTGGCAGCAACGGTTAGCTTGTGGGGGAGTTAGTTGGATAGAAAGGTAGGAACAAGCAGTTGCCAAAGGGTTGTAGAAAGGTGGCAATGGAAGGAAAAGGCAGCTGAGTGGGCAGAAAGGAGGAGAGGTAGCCAAGGGAAAGAACACCTGAGTAGGAACTGGAAGTCCAAGCGGCAGAGAGAGATATAAAAGGACGGGGCCAGTAAGGAAGAGTTTGTTGTTGGTTGGTGAGGCTGTTGAAGTTGGCGTTGCGGAGATGATAGCGGTTGCGGAAATTTGATACTAGGAGACAGGAGCTCAGCTGAGCAGGATATTTGGGATTGAGACCAATCTCATGAGTTTGTACATGGGTATTCCTTATATTTACTTGCGTGTATGCCGAGATGTATTGTATTGCTTTACTGTTGAATTAATGGAAAGGCAATTCTAGGCTGGTTTTGAAATATATTGTGTATAAGCTTATATGATGTGATGCCCTGATTAAAATTTTGTGACATCCTGTCAGATGCATGCATTTAGTAGTTTCCATGCTTTAGATGATATGCTGTTACCTATAATATGTGTGTAATTTTATATATTTGTTATCGGTTGATGCTTCAGTTGATTCTTCCTTGACTTCATGACGAACCCTTCTTACTTCTGGTCATGGCACGCCTTAGGTGAGACTCCTTAACCCTTGGTTAAGGTGAAAATGCCGACGTCAACGTAGACTATGATGGAACACTGTTGGATTCCCAAGCTTGAACCCAGGGTCTTCCCCTGATGACTCGTTCATGCCAAAAAATGGTTCCATTACCGGGACCCAAAGTTACAAGAACTGGTTTGGAATATGGTGTCAAGGATATTCAAGAAGGAGATCAGGGATTGGTGGAATCATAAGATAGATCAGTTTGTAGCGGAGCAAGCTATCCATAGGAATCAACCGATCAGCAAGGTGAGTGAAGGGATTTTATATTCCAATGATATCAATGACTAGTATGAGATATTATGGTGCAAGTTTCCAGAAGACCTGTACAATTGGTTAAGGAGACTGAATGGGTAGAATCGGTCAGCGAGATAGATGGCAGTTTGTTGCAGTTGGACTCCCTCGAATCTCGTACCACTTCAGTAGTTGGACAATGATTTGACCAGAGCAGTCGACTTTTGGGTAAAGACCACTGTGGAGGGATATATTATTGAGTTTGCTGCCGAGAGTTATCAATACTTCTTAAAGGCAGAAGCGGTGTTTGGGTCCAGTTAAGAGGAATGTTGATGACCGAAGTACCGAGGTGGATTAAGATGTTTATTGTAGAAGAAGGTCTACTACCCTCACCCACTGCGGACATGGTAGTGTAAAACCACAATATTGGGGGAAGGACCTAAGGGGGGGGAATGCTGCTAGTTGGAGAATAGAGATGCTACTAAAGCGATGTTTGTGGAAGGGTTCAAGAAAGCTAGAGATCTTAGAGCACAAAGGAGAGTGCTGCTAGTGGATAAGTGGCAGAAAAGGGTGGTTAAAGCTCTGAAGAAAAGAGAGATGAGAACACACCAAGTAGGAGTGGTGTTGGGAAAATCCCAAGATGGAGGGGGAGAAAAGGAAGATGTAGGACAGAGCCAGATCAACGATAGGAGGTGTGGAAGCTGTTATCACCCCAAGAAACTCTCCTAGGTTGTAGCTCGGAGATGCTCAGGAACATTACAAATTCAACAAAAATGTTGGAAATGGATGAATGGAAGGAATGATGCTTGTCCAAGCTAGATAACCACTTCTACTATGCTTAACTCTAGACATGGGTGAACACCCCCAGACTACAAGGCTTTAGACCACCAATTATTCATAGTTTGAGGATTAGGTGAACATGGAGAATACTGACCACACCAACAGATGCAAAGGACCCTGTGATGGTCAACTACAACCAGTAAAGAGGTCTGCAAATCTATCTCCTAATGCACAGATAGGATGACAGCTCTCTGGCATTAAGTTAAGAGAAACCTGCATAATAGATTTAGTGATACATACTAGACTTCAACACAAAGGTAGGATGACAACTCCTCTAATGCTAAACATCAAGAGTACATGAAAAATGCATAGCAGGCATAGCCTAGAACAGAGAAGAAGTGGAAAGTGAGCAATTAACAACAAAAGAAGCTTGTATTAGCTGAAAATGAAGACCAAACGCTGAAAGTATCAAAGTAGTTATAGTCTCCAGAATTTGAACCTTACATCAAAACAACAACCATCAACCATCATCCCAGATTACATTTGTGTTCTGATTATATATTGAGTTTGATTAGAAAAATGCTCTTCTATTCTATGCGTGGAGGGGTCATAATGGACCACCAACCACATTAACTATCTAAAATGGGCCTTTGCTACGATATGCTGCTTCAACGAATGAATTTGACATTCTCTAGTACTAGTATTCTGTTGTACTCCTCGAGCAGGTGAAGTATTGTAAAGGATGAAATTCCTTAACTGCTGAATGTAAGTTTCTTCTTTGGCGTCTTCCTTCTTGTTCTTTGACCATAATGCTCTTGAATGTAGTTACCGAAGAGTAACTGCGTCGGGTACAGGTAGCTGGCCACTTTCGTCCTTCGGGAACATAGAATGGCTATGGACGTGGATAGTCGGGATGGGCAGTGGAAGAAAATTGACTGTTGGATTAAACAAATGAATGGCAGGGATCTATCAGTGGGAGACATTAGGATAAGGCAAGAACCAATAGTCCTGAGGCATTGGATCTTGGGTGGATAGATCCAACAATTATTGGGGGTGAAAGGTACATGGACGGTAATGAGCGGGGAACGACGGATAGGCGGTAAGCGATATTGCCTGCACCACTTTTTAGAGGTGGGTGGTATTCGTAGACGGGTGAGAAATTCCATTTGTTGCGTGACATGTGGTGGAAGTGACAGGGGAAACACCGCTTTCCCTATGGGCTAACGTGCGGTTATGTTATGGTAGTGGGGGGAAGCGTATGTCGTTGGATCTCATAGTAAACGATCGGGTGGCGGGGTTTGAACATGCACGTTTTTTGACTGATGTGACAGGAAAAGCTGTAGAAAGTGCGCGGTCATGTGAACTTAGTCATGTGGTGGCTAAAACTTAGCGCTCGGGGGTAATAGGAATCATAGAATTACACAGAGTTTCAGAGGTAAAATGGAGGCAGTGGGTTTGAAAATATAAGTGGGGGTGAAAGGAAATAATGAAGGTGACTGGTGTAGACCTTTTCTAAGCACAAATAGCACGGGCATACCTATATTTGACCTTCAAATGCTAGAGTATGTAGCAGAGCTAACACTGACTCCTTCTGGGGATGAGATCCTCCCTGTGAGGTCTCAAGAACTGCAAACCAATGCCTTTCTTGTAAAAAAAATTAGCAAAATTACCTATGGTTCCATTGGGCATGGAGTCTACTAAGCTTACACTGAACTGATAAAACAAAATATTTACAACTTTAAGGCTAAACGACCTTAAACAACATAAATTTTTAGAAAATTCCCATTGACTGGGCCATCAAAAACTGCTTCTCTCCCCATACTTTGCAGTATGAAGGTATTGTTCCCTTGGATTTGAGAAATGATAAAAGGCCCTGTCCAGAAACCATCAAACTTCCCATGATTGCCTGTGCATCCCATTTCAGGACCAAGTCTCCAACCTGAAAATTATCTGATTTTGTCCTCTTATCAAAAGCTTCCTTGATCTTTTTCTGATGTGCTGTAGCCCTTTCAACCAACCGTTCTCTAATCTGATGTGCCTCTGCTAAATCAGTGATTCTTTTTGCCATGTCTTCCTCCTCAGTTTGCTCTTGTTGTAGGAACTTTGCCACAGGGAGGGTAAGTTGATTTGGAAACACTGCTTCTGTGCCATATACCAGCTTAAATGGAGAATTCCCTGTGGATCTCTTAATGGTCACTCTGTCAGCCCAAAGTGCATACTTGAGCTTAGAATCCCAATTCTTTTTGTTGTCATCCAACAACTTCTTAATTATCCTTGTTAAACTCTTGTTGGAAGATTCTGCTAGACCATTGCCTTGAGGATAGATGAGGTGGAATGAACCACTTTAATGCCCATTGAATCACACATTTCCTTCAATTCTCTTGCTCTATAGGCTGTTGCATTATCTATGACCAATTTCTGTGGACAACCAAATCTTGTATAGATATTTTCAATTAAAAACTTCATGACCACATTATGATCAGCCTTCCTGGTAGGATTGCTTCAATCCACTTAGTGAAATAATCAGTGGCTACTAATATCCACCTGTGCTGGCCACCAGAATGTGGATTAATTTCTCTAATGAAATCCAAACCCCACTACTGAAAAGGTCCTTTTGCATGTATTGGTTTTAAGGGTAGGGATTTCAATTGATGTTTCCCTTCAAATCTTTGGCACCTGTCATAAGATTTAACTAATGAAAATATATCAGAAAATAAGGAGGGCCAATAATATCCAGCTCTGAGGATTTTGTGAGCTGTAGTCTTCCAATAATGGTGCCCTCCACACATGTTGGAACGAAATTACTGCATAGCTTCTATAGCTTGTTCTTTGTCCAAACACCTTAAAAGAACTCCAGATGGATCTCCAATAGAGCATATTTTCATTAATGCAATATTTAGTTGCTCTAAGCTTAATAGTTCTGACTTGACTTTGAGTAAAGCTAGGAGGGATTTCTAGCTTCAGCAAGAACTTAATTATTGCAGAATAACAATCACAAGAAGCTAGATTTTCTGCCACTGACTGCTTTCTCTCTGGTTCAGCTGCTTCCTCTTCTTTTGTTTGACCATTTTCTGCATCTATGCTTATGATATTTATGTCCAATGTTCTGCAATTTTCTTCAGCTAACAGTCTGGCAAGGCCCTGACCTCTGACAAGTTTGGTGGGCTTCAATTCTATATTGAATTCAATTAGTTTTACAATCCATCTAGCCCTTTTTCCATCAACATCAAGTTGTGTTAAGACATTTTTTATTGCAGCAGAGGGTACATATGGAATTATCTTGGACTGCAAAATATAAACTCTGAAAGCTTTCAAAGACTTGATAAGAGCATATGCTTGTTTTTCAATGATATCACACCTCAGCTCAACATCCCTTAATGTTTTGGTGAAAAATACCACTGGATGCTCTGAGCCTTCTTCATCTGCTTGCAATAAAACTGTTGCAAGGGTGTCATTAGAGGCAAAAGAAAATATATGGAACTCCTTGGTGTAATTTGGACTAACTAAAGTTGGAGCTTCCATAATAGCTTTTTTAATGGAATCAAATGATTTTCTTGCCGCATCGGTCCATTTGATCTCTGACCCCTTTTTCAACATGGAGGTAATATGCTTCACAAGTTCTGAAAATTTTGGGATAAAGCTCCTTACAAAATTTATTTTACCCAGGAAGGACTGGATGTCTTTCTTCAATCTCAGGATAGATAAAGTCTATATTGCTTTTACTCTTTCTGGGTCAATTCGAAAATTTGCAGCGGAAACAATATGTCCTAACAGCTTACCTTCTTCTAAAGAAAATTGTGACTTTTTAGGATTGACTGAAATCCCAAACCTTCTACACTTCAAAAACACTTTCTTCAAATGCTGCAAGTGGTGATGATGGCTGCTAGAGTACACTGTTATATCATCAAGGTATATAAGGAAAAAATTGTCCTTCTCTCCCACAAATGCTATATCCATAGCCCTCTGAAAGGCAGCTCTAGCATTCCTCGACCTAAAAGACATCTTGGCATATATAAAAGTGCCCCAAGGAGTGGTGAATGTAGTCTTCTCTTGGTCATATGGATGTACAACAACCTGATTAAAGCTTGAAAATCCATCTAGGAAAGACATCACTTTGGCCCCTGAGACCTTTTGTAGCAAATGCTCCATCTTGGGTAGAGGGTAGTTGTCTTTCTTGGAGCACTTGTTTAAGTTTCTAAAATCAACACAGAGTCTGATTTCTCCACTTTTCTTTCTCACCACTACTAGGTTGGCTACCCACTTGGAATATCTGAGAGGGACTATGATCTTGGCAACCAACAACTTTTTTATTTCTTTTTCAATTAGAGGGAGGAGCAAGGGATTTAAAGGTCTCAACTTTTGCTTGAAATGGATGGTGTCTTTCTCTAAGGGGATTTTATGTTGGATAATCTTCTTGTCATATGTTTTCAGGTCACTATATTCCTAGGCAAAGACATCAACAAATTGCTTCATTAAATTATAGTACTCTGAACTTTGGTCAGCAGACAGATGAGTAAAAAATTTTATGTATCTTGGCTGACCTGGACTCCCTATATCATGCTTACAGATGCAGATTGATCTTCTTTTTTGGCAGGCTTGTAAGGCACATCATTATGGTCAAACAATATTTCTAGAGAAATTAAACCCTTAGGTATATGATTGTTGGGCAATTGGACTATGCTATCTTTGCCACTTTTATTTCTAAGATGGGATTGGGGTCTTTCTTGCAAAGCTTCATTTTCTTTGTCAATTTGCATTTCAGAGAACTCATCAATGACTTGCAAGAACCTATTCACTTCATCATCATCTTCAAAAACTTTCCAATGCTAAACATTATCAGGCAAGGATGGTCTATATTTCATTTGGACTTCATAAACTAGTATGGGAGGCATGGGAGGGATAAACATGCTAGCAGACATGGCAAGAGAATAAACAAGCTGTTTTTTGGCTCTAGGAATGTATGAGATACAAAAACTATCAAAAGAGTCTTTAAGTCTCCATACCTCATCTCTGTATGATTTCAGCCTTGGGTGCTTTGCTTGAAATGTTTTGTTCACCTGTTGAATGATCAGATCAGCATCTCCAAACACTTTTATGTTTCTAATTCCTCTGTCTTTTCCTACGTTGAAGCCCAATATTAGAGCCTCATACTCTGCTATATTGTTTGTGACTTGGAAGGCCAGCCTAAAAGACAACTGTGTGCTTTCTTGTTGTGGAGATATCAACACCACCTCTGCTCTTGCAGTCTCCCTGGAACATGCTCCATCAAATAAAATCTCCCAAACTTGACTTCCTTGCTCTTCCTCGGCCTGAACTATTTGTTTCCTGAGTTGCATTGAGGCCTTCTGGGATTCTTCTATTTGGAGAATACATGCTCCAAAATTAGTGTCCACAACAATAATAGGATGATTAGAAGGATTCTTCTCATCATTGATGATGTATGCCAGCTATGCTTCTCTGTATAATCTCCTGCTTTCTCCTCCAAAAACTGGGACAGTGGCATAAGATAAGTCACTCTGTAATGTCCCACCAAGTCTCTTAATCCATCCTCTGGACAGCAGCATGGAAAACTTGGGAGGGACATCTGCTACCACAATGTTCATCACCATGCTCTTCGTGGGCAACTGAGTTAGGGTAATGGCTAAATCTTTTATCAGTCCCAAGCATTTCACTTTCCTTGAATCAAAAGAGAATAAATCATGACATGGTCTGGTGATATCAAGGCCTAACTCTTCCATGATAGCTTTTGGCATCAGATTGTGGCTAGCCCTAGTGTCTAGCAGGAAATTGTGGAGGATTTTATCATGAATGGTCAAGGAGACATAAAAATATGGAGAATTATCATCATCAAGTTCGGTCATGGGACTAAGCACAACAACAGGCCTATCATCTTGCAAATTGACTGAGTCAGTGGAGGTTTGTGTGGCTTTTAGCTCAAAAGCTTCAAGGATAGGCTTTCTAAACACTTCACTCTTTACAAGTTCTAATAGAGGCACAAATATTCTTAACTTCTGGACTCCTACTTCAAAGATGAAAGGGGAAGATGACTTATCAGGACCTCTTACCTCTTGAGTTGGTGCTTTGAGGATGACTGGATCAGCTGTTGGTCTTCTTTGTTTGGTATTTTGTGACTCTGTTTGGACATCAACTCTTTAGGCAGGATTCTCCTTGACATTATTTGCATTTGACCTCAGATTATATCTTTGTTGTTCACCAGTCTGCAGAACAGCCTCTCTGGCCCACTCTTGACTAGTTTGGTTATGTATTAATGCTTCTTCGTATTTAGCCAATGTCAAGAAGGCAACACTGCCTTTATCTTCCATGCAATGTATTTCATCCTCTTCTTCAAGTTATTCCTCCTCCATGACTACATTTTGGAAAGGAGCTTTAACTTTTTGTTCTTCATTTGGTTCTTCCCCCTCTGAATGATTTGTAGCTGTTCATTTGCTCTTCTGTATGGATTTGAATTTCTAGGAGAAAATGCATTCTGCTGCCTTGTCTTTCCTGAGTTCTGTTCAACCTTCAACTTAGATATTTCAGCAGCCAATGACTCTATCATTCTGGTCATTTTATCTAGTTTAGGTTTTGATGATGAAGCAGAGGAAGAAGAAGCATCACCTCTCTGCCTCCTTCTGTCAGTATGACTTTTGAGTTTTTCTGCAGCCATTATATTAGATTCTACTTCTAGAGTTGCATCTTGCATATCAGCCAGAGTGGCACATCTTCTTTCTCTCAACAACAAGTAGAAATCAGAGTCAAAAGTGTTGGCATAAGCGAGTTTGGCTGGGGGGGGTTGGCTTTACTTCCATTGGTATCTTACTATGCATAAAATTAAATCTTTTATTAAAATCAGGCAAAGATTCCCCATTTTCTCTCTTCAAGCTTCCAAACTCAGTATGGTAATATAGCAAGTCTTTTTTATCTCCCCAGTGCTTCAAAAATGCATCATCTAAGGCTTCAATATTAGCAATAGATCTAGGGGTCAATTCTCTGAACCACTTTCTAGCCTCTCCATTAAGGCTCTGGACAAAAAGTCTCATCCACACATCATTTTCACTTATATCTAAGTTATCAGCATAATTATAGAAAGATTCAAATTTTTCTTCAGCTGTTACCCCATCTGTACCAATGAAATTAGGCATGTATTTTTGGTACTCTCCTGCAGGCATGGCATTCAAAGGAACAAGAAGGACTAAGGGTCCATACCTAGTAGCTATGATTCTTTCCATCTTTGTAGGTGCTTGCTGGCCTGCCATGACTAGGGTAGATGAAAGGATACTAGCAAATTGAATATTGGGGAACAATGAAATAGATGAGAAGGACAAAGGAATATGATGGAATGTATGGGATGAAATCTTTGGACTGAGATCCAAAGGGGAACTAAATGCACAAGGAGCTGTATGAATCTCTGAAGGAATTTTCTCACTAGCAATACTAGGCTCTAGATCTTCAAAATGTACATTCTCAACTATAACCTTCTCTTGCAGAGATACACAAGGTTTCTTAGGCTTACCTGATTCTGATGCTCCTTTCTGTGAAGTTTTCTTCGACTTGACAATCTTCTCAGGGTTAGGCACTGAGTCAGCTGGTGATTTCTAAGGATTTCTTTGAGTATGCCTCACAAACTGAGCCAGAACTGCCATGTGGAGTTGCCACCAGGTAGGTCCTCTAGTAGAGTCACTAGATAGATGATTACAACAAAAAATGTGCTCAGACTTTGTCTATCATCAAAATTTGGAACTGTGTCATCTCCCAGGGAAGCTGAGCTTCAATCTCCCCTCCCTGGCAATGGCGCCAATTTATGTTATCACCCTAAGAAACTCTCCTATGTTGTAGCTCAGAGATGCTCGGGAACATTACAAATTCAACAAAAATGTTGGAAATGGATGAATGGAAGGAATGATGCTCGTCCAAGCCAGATAACCACTTCTACTATGCTTAACTCCAGACATGGGTGAACACCCCTAGACTACAAGGCTTTAGACCACCAATTATTCACAGTTTGAGGATTAGGTGAACATGGAGAATACTAACCACACCAACAGTTGCACAGGACCCTGTGATGGTTGGCTGCAACCAGTAAAGAGGTCTGCAAATCTATCTCCTAATGCATAGAGAGGATGACAGCTCTCTCGCATTAAGTTAACAGAAACGTTCATAACAAATTCAATGATACATACTAGACTTCAACACAGAGGTAGGATGACAACTCCTCTAATGCTAAACATCAAGAGTACATGAAAAATGCATAGTAGGCATAGCCTAGAACAGAGAAGAAGTGGAAAGTGAGCAACTAACAAAAAAAGAAGCTTGTATTAGCTAAAAATGAAGACCAGACACTACAAGTATCAAAGTAGTTACAGTCTCTAGAAGTTGAACCTTACATCAAAACAACAACCATCAACCATCATCCCAATTTACATCTGTGTTTTGATTATATATTGAGTTTGATTACAATAATGCTCTGCTGTTCTATGCGTGGAGGGGTCATAATGGACCACCAACTACATTAACTATCTAAAATGGGCCTTTGCTACGATCTGTTGCTTCAATGAATGAATTTGACATTCTCTAGTACTCTGTTGTACTCCTCGAGCAGGTGAAGTATCGTAAAGGATGAAATTCCTTAACTGCTGAATGTAAGTTTCTTCTTTGGCATTGTCCTTCTTGTTCTTCAGCCATAATTCTCTTGAATGCAGTTGCTGAAGAGTAACTGCGCCGGGTACAGGTAGCTGGCCACCTTCGTCCTTCGGGAATATAGAATGGCTATGGACGTGGATAGTCGAGATGGGCGGGAGGAAGAAAATTGACCATTGGATTAAACGACTGAAAAACAAGGATCTATCGGTGGGAGACATTAGGAGAAGGAGGGAACCAACAGTCCTGAGCCATTGGATCTTGGGCGGATAGATCCAACGATTATTGGAGGCGGAAGGTACATGGCTGATAACGAGCGGGGAACGACAGATGGGCAGTGAGAGGTATTGCCCGCACAACTTTTTAGAGGTGGGTGCTCTTCATATGCGGGCAAGCGATTCTATTTGTTGAGTGACACGTGGTGGAAGTGACAGGGGAAAAACCGCTTTCCCCACGGGCTAACGTGTGGTTATGTTATGGTAGTGCGGGGAAGCGTATGTCGTTGGATCTCATAGTAAACGATTAGGCGGTGGGGTTTGAACATGCACATTTTTTGAATGATGTGACAGGAAAAGCTAGAGAAAGCACACAGTCATGTGAACTTAGTCATATGTTGGCTAAAACTTAGTGCTCAGGGGTCAGAGGAATCGTAGAATTACACAGAGTTTCAGAGGTAAAATGGAGGCAGTGGGTTTAAAAATATAAGCGGGGGTGAAACGAAATAATGAAGGTGATCGGTGTAGACCTTTTCTGAGCACAAATAGCACGGGCAAACCTGTATTTGACCTTCAAATGCTGGAGTATGTAGCAGAGCTAACAGGAGCTAGAAAGATGGGGAGGGCCTCGCCTCACAGGTAGCAGGAGTAATATCACAAGGGCAAATGATGAGTAAGTATGAAGAGGAGAGAGAAGAGGATATGGGCGATGTTATAAGAAGGTTATTTGATAAAGGAGAATAATCCATTAGAAGTCAGTGGCAATACCCGCGAGACACAAGTACCGTCTCTCCCGACCTTCCCCTGGTACCTTATTACAATCCGGAAAGATTTGTTATTAAATTAGCCAAGGCAATACAAGTACACAATGCACACGAGAAAGACAAGGCCAATTTTAATATTGGAAGCAACAAAGGAGCCAGTAGTATTAGTAACTTGGGGCTACAAGGATCCTAGCAGCCAAGGAACAAAGGGTTCATGTTTCTATCTCATACCCAAATTAGTATGGTAGGATATTTTACTAGATATCTAGAGTTCGCGGGAATGAGGATGTGGAACAACATTGGTATCTCTGCAAAGCTATTTGGAGAGAATTTCAAACTCCAGACAACATCTAGATAGTAGATTTCTAGACCACACTGAGGGAGAGGTCTCTACGTTGGTTCATAAACTGGGCGAGGAAGAACTAAAATGCCACAAGAGATGATACCAAGAGAGGGTTTGTGCAAGAATTCAAAATACCCCAGATTGATTAGCAAGGGATATCAGAGCTATGGGAGACCAAGCAGAAAGAGCGTGAGATGGCTTGGGAACTCATGCAAAGGTTTGAGGATGCCATTGCTCGGCTGAGCTACACCCTAGACCCAAATCACTAGCGGGAATGGTTTATCAAGGCACTCTTTCTCTTAACCAGAATGCCACTGATGCAATAGAAAATTGGAACCCTCCAAGATTCTTTGGAGCAAGCATCATGCATAGAGGGCATGGTTGGATATTCTCATGAATATTGGGGAGGAATGAGTTTGCAAGGTCTGTTAATCATGGGCCTTCAGAATCAGATGGCAACTCTAATGGGAAAGCTAAACGATCTTCAACCTGTGTGACTAGCCAGACACAACATATGGTGCACCCACTGCATGATGGAAGGACATGTTATAATAGAATGCTTGAGGTTGCGAGGAATTAACCATTCAAGGGGGGTTGTGGGGTCATCAAGGACCCCACTAACTATAGGATTTGTGGAAGTAGGAGCACAATGGGTTTTTCAGGGATAAAATTACCAATGATATTGTGATATATATAGAATGTATGGACATTTGCCATAGATGTGCCCAATATTGCAGAAGTAATCCAATGTCCCCAATAACAACTACTATGAGTTCTATGCATCTACAACGCATCACATTGATCAGTGCCAAGCACTAGATGCTCTAGCAGCGCAGCTAGATAGATTTACATTTAGAATTAATGAGTCAACCCGGGGAGGACGAGGAGGAAATGGGAGAGGAGGAAGAACGAGAGGAAGAGGCCCTATAAGGTGTTATAAATGTGACCAGGAAGGACATGTCACTAGGGAATACCACTCCTTAGGAGACCCTGGTGCTCACAATACATAATTAATACCCACACCACAGAGGATTGCCAAGACCTCATTGCAAAGTGGGAAGAAAGGACCAGACAGAGGGGGGCTAACCTAGTTAATGCCAAACCTCATACCGACGATGGTCTTCCCGCAACCAATATCAATATAGTCATGAGAGGAGGAAGGAGGGTGGGGAGGATCACAGCATCACGGATGCACCCTCGATTGTTAAAGCAACATCTCCCTAGAAAGTATATCAGTTTGAGCACCAAAAGCAGTATTATCATGAAGTGGCTAAGCTGTTTGAGGGGATGACCAAAAGAAGGGAAGACTAAAGACCAAACAACCACATGCTTGATGGTACCCAATAGATTGAAGAATGGTTTAAACTATTCTTGAATATTTTCGAAGATGAATACATGTTGAAGGAATTGCGAAAGAGCTTAAAAGTAGCATTATTAGTAGAAGAAGAGGAAGTGGAACAACCACTTGCCAACTTACCAGAAAAGCATTCCAAGAGGGTGAGGTGAAACAAGAAGATAAGTGGGAAGGAATTCCAAATTAATGCTCAGGTTTCGGGATTCTAGATAAGGGACATAATGCTATACTTGGGATCAGATGTAAACATCCTACCAAGGAAAACATGGGAGGAAATGGGGAAGCTGCTATTGAAATACTCACCAATTTAAATAAGAATGGTGAACTAATATTGTATACTACCCATTGGAAGGTTAGAAAATGTTGAAGGGGTGAAAACACACACTAAATTTAAGGTAATTTGCATAATGGTAGATAAGGACCCATATCCAATGATCCTTGGCATCGATTGGGCCTATGAAAACTATGCCGTTATTGACCTAAAGAAAGAGTTGATGATTTTCGAAGTAGAAGGAATGAGGGTGATCCAACCCTTGGACCCATATCAAGGACCCAGGTTCATAGAACTAGTAGATGACAGGGATGAACTAGGAATGCTAGACTAATTATACACACTAACAATAGGAAAAAGGGAAGATTACATAAATCCTATTATAGAAGGGTCCATCAACTGGAGAAGTATCCAAAGCTTAGAGACCGATTCAAAAGCTGCATGGGATGCAAGGAAACAAGTAGGGTATGAACTAAAAACTAGATGATGTGTAATGATAAACCAAGTAAATTAGATAGGAATGAAGATAAGAGACTATCCCAGATACTATGGCATTGAACCGGTAGGCACCTTCTTGGACAAGGTAGATAGGGAAATGACGGGGGATCAAAATATTCCCTTCCTGGATATTACTCTCATGGTGACACCAGCAAGATGGTGGAGAATGCACCATAGTGCTCTAAGAGACTAGGCGAGCGTCAAGAAAGCCATGAAGGAAAGATTTACCCATGATAAAGACCGACCATAGGATAAGGCAAGATAACAAGGGAATTAAAGTCTCAAGAGGCATATCGAAGACTACATAAAAGATTGGAAAAACCAGGGAATACCAAAGGATCTATGGGTGCATGTATTTATTCATACCCTGGGAATTGTTCCCCGATCTTGGTACATACAATAGGAACTCTGTTGGAAAACGATGGATTGGGATGTTTTGGAGGTCCAGTTTGTTAGCGGCTTTTCATTCTAAGGTAACGAGGAATGCATGACTGATATTCTCTAGGTGATTAAAAGGGTTTTGTTTACCTCAGGACAATTAGTTGAAGGATGTCCTAACAAAAGTTTTTAGCAGTATCTGTATGACATAGATTCTCTAGAAATGCGACCTGTGATAAGGTAGACACAAAGCCAGAAGAGGATGGGTTAGACGAACTGAGACACCTGACCTTCGAGGAAACAGAAGGAGAAAGAGACATATGGGAGATCCCCTCAAGAGAAGGTGCTCACCTTCTACCAATGAAGTTGAGAAAACAAAATGTCGGGACAGAGTATAAGCCCAAAATAGTATCTGTAGGAGACTACTGGGATGAACAGAGCACACAAGAAAATTTTGACCTATTACAAGAATACCAGGACCTGTTTCCAGCTTCAATAGTAGAGTTTAAGGGGATAAAGGGAGACATAGGGGAAATGAAGATTTTCCTAAGGTTGGATACCCATCCGGTAAAGCACAAACCATACATATTGAACACAAGGGTAAAATAAAAGGTTAAGAAGGAAAAAAAAAAAAAAATGGAAGCAGGGATTATATTTCCGCTAGATGAAGCAGAGTGGATAAGTTCGATAGTCATACAAGAAAAGAAGGACGTGACTAAAATCAGAGTATGCGTTGACTACAAAAGTCTAAATAATGCATGTGTGTATGACTCATTCCCGACACCTTTCAGTGATGAGTTCCTAGACAATGTGGCGGGGAATGAAGCATGTTCATTTACAGATGGATTCTCGGGCTACCATCAAGTTTGAATAGCCGAGGAGGATAGAAGGAAAACAACATTCACTAATGAGTGGGGGTCATACACATACAATAAAATTTCATTCGGATTAATGAACGCAACAACAGTCTTCTCAAGGATTGTCATTGTTGCCTTCCGAGACTACATTCACAGGTTCCTAGAGGTGCACATGGATGAATGGACAGTATATAGCCTACTGAAGGAACATACCAACTTATTAAGGGTTATGTTTGAAAGGTGTTAATTGTTGAAAATTTCATTAAACCTCAAGAAATGCATTTTCGTAGTCCCTTTTGGAACACTATTAGGCAATATCGTTTGCAAGGATGGATTATGTGTAGATCCAGTGAAGGTTGCAACAATTGCCAACATGGAACCGCTACGCAATGTGAAGCAGCTAAGGTCAACCCTCGAACATACAGGGTACCACTGACATTTGATTAGGAATTATGCGTCCATCATAACCCCATTGGAAAATTTATTGAAGAGGACGGAAGAGTTCATTTGGACGGAAGATTGTCGAACAACACTGAATATGTTGAAAAATGACTGGTAAGTGCCTCTATCCTTGTCTATCTAGATTGGAACAAAATGTTCCATGTGCACATTGATGTGTCGGGGATAGCACTGGGAGTGGTCTTACTGTAGCCAGGGGAGAAGAAAATGGACCACCTAATGTATTATGCCAGCCGAAAGCTGCCAATGGTGGAAAGAAACTATACAACAACCGAGAGAGAAGCCTTGGCCATGGTTTACTCTCTCCAAAATTTCAAGCATTACTTGTTGGGAGCGCCATTCAAATTTTTTACAGACCATTCAACAATGAAATACTTGGTAAACAAACCAGTACTGGAAGGAATAATATGCCGATGGTCGTTGCTATTCTAGGAATTTACTTTCGAGGTGGTCATAAAACCTGGCAAGCTCAATGTGGGTCCTGACCACATGTCACGACTAGAGACAAGAGAGAATGAAGGAGCAATGGATGATCAGTTTCTTGGCACTGACTTATTCATAATAGAGGCAATCCTTGGTCACCTAGAAGAGATCACCACATTATTGACAACAAGTCACTGCCCAGAAGGATATATGGTAGAACAAAAGCGACAACTAATAGTACAACCAGTAGATTACCAACTGATCGCAAGACACCTCTACAAAATGGGCTTATATCAAGTATTGAAACGCTGCATCCTTCAACATGAAATAAAAGATGTACTATGGGAATGTCATGCGGGAGTTGCAAGAGGCCATGTGGGAAGGAAGGCCACCACAATGAAGATACTACAAGCGAGACTATGGTGGCCAACCAGACATAAATATTCTAAATAATTTGCTAAGGGCCACGATGTCTGCTAAAGGATTGGAAAACATTTGAAACGGGATGAGTTGCCTTTAAATCCCATCCACAAAATGTAAATCTTTGACGAATGGGCAATAGACTTCATTGGACCCATTACACCACAAATGAGGTGTTCACGCGTAAGATACATAATAATAATAACATAATACCTCAGCAGGTGTGTAGAAGCGGCACCCGTCAAGGATTGTACAACAAAGAGAGTCGCAAGATTTATTTTTGAGAACATAATATCAAGGTTTGGATGCTCGAAAAGTCTCACAAGTGACCAAGGAAAACATTTTCTGAATGAAACCATTGAGACTCTGCTGAAGAATTTCATGATTCAGTATAACAAGAGAAATCCATATCACCCACATGCCAATGGTGCTATTGAAGCATTCAACAAAATCTTGGAGAAAGGTCTAACAAATATAGTATCATCCAACAGGGATGACTGGGATGAAAGAATACCTACAAATCTATGGGTATATAAGACAATGGTAAAGAGACTTCATAAACAAACTCTATTTCAGCTAGTATATGAGAGGAAAGCAATGGTGCCAACAGAATTTATAATACCAAACATGTTTATATTTGAAGCAATGGGAATGACTAGCAATATGACCTTGAGAGAGAGATTGAGTTAGCTAATGGAGCTGGACGAGTCAAGGTTATTAGTTGAGTTTCATCAGTCAGTGGAGCAGAGAAGGAAGAAGGCTTGGCATGATAGGCATATCAAGAAGAAGACATTCAAGGTTGGGGATTAGGTACTACTATATGACAACAAATTCCAAAAATACCTAGGGAAACCGTAGATGCACTGGTTGGGCTTGTTTATAGTTACAGAGATCAGAGCCTCAGGAACAGTAAGGTTGGCGCAACTGGATGGAATCATGTTGCATGGATAGGTAAATGGCGCATGCCTAAAGCCCTTCCACATTGCGCCAAATGCGAATCCAAAATAAAGAGGGTCTCAGAAACGAGCCCACAAGTAAGTAAAAAAAAAAAAATCAGTCATATTTAGTAGCTAGTTATTGTCTTGCTTTTATCATAAAAATAACTGAAATGATGGTAAGGTTGTCGCAACATTTTCATCATGTCGCAACCCATTTGTGGTTGGGGAGAGGGAAAAATAAAATTAGCAGTCATAGTCAACAAATTACACATAGGAAGGCGATTTTTCTAGCTTTTATGAACACACGCGTACCTGTCCCTTCCATCGTATTAGTAGTAATTTCCATAATAAGTAACTAATAATGTAACTGTCAAAGCAGGACCGCAAAATATTTTCCCATTAAGCACAAGTTTATTTAATAAATAATGCCATCATAACAAAATTAATACGCCATGCAACCCACTATGTCCTTTCCAAATCCATGTCACGACTGTCAGGTCCAAGTTAGCCGATGACAACAAAGTATGGTTAAAACACATGGGGAAAGTTTCCAGAGTAATTAGTTGCTTAGTGTTGGGTTGTGTTATATTCTTTCCACAACTAGCCCACGTAGTTAACTAGGGGGTTAGAAGGGGGGGCGGAGTCTCCCCTTCGTTGTGTTGATTGCGTAGCAGGGGGAGTCATAGGGGGTTTGAGGGGTGCATGATTTTTGTACATGGTTTTGGACGTGATGGTTTTTGGTCCATGGTTTTGGACGCGATGGTTTTCAGTCCATGGTTTTGGACGCGATGGTTTTCGGTCCATGGTATTGGATGCTTCGACATGTATAAATATGTATTGTAACATTGAAAGGAACATAATGAAAAATCAAGTTGGTAATCCCAGTTTTGGGATCCAGGGGAAATCTCTGTGTATATGTGTTTTATGTGTTATGCTCTCACATTGGTTATTTTTTCTGTGTTTTAGAATTCGTATATAGGTAATTTCTGTACGGGGTTAAAACCTACATTTGGTATTAGCATTGTTTTGGCTTCAAGGGTACGCCTTTGTTGTTGAGGGGTTTTTCTCAGGCTTGTGGTAGGCACTGTTCAGTGGGAGATCTATGAGATTGATTCTGGTGGTGAAAGAAGATGGCGAGCAGTTGAAAGATAGAGGTTGAGAAATTTAGTGGTCAAAGTTTTGAGTTGTGGAAACTCAAGATGCAGGATCTGTTGGTGGATAAAGATCAGTGGATCACGATAGATCCGGGTACTAAACCAATGGGAGTGTCTGATGAAGAATGGAAGAAGATGGATTGGAAGGAAAAGAGAACAATAATATTATGTGTCTCAGGTTCAATATTGTTGAATGTATTAGGGGAAGCTACGACGAAGGCTTTGTAGGAAAATTTAGGGACTTTGTACCAATCTAAGTCTCTCGTGAATAAACTGTTCCTATGGAAAAAGCTGTATAAAATAAGGATGAAAGATGGAGACTTGGTGACAGAGCATCTAATTTTGTTTAATACTGTGGTAAGTCAGTTATCATCTGTTGATATCAAAATTTCAGATGAAGATAAGTGCATTAGTTTGTTGTGTTCACTACCAGATTCGTGGGATAGTCTG
>APFE031692164.1:0-20695 GCA_000404065.3 Pinus taeda | reverse complement strand
TTTACTGAAGATAAGCTAATTGAATCATAAGATTACTGCATGTACGCTGGTTGCATTTAACACAGTCGCGTATATACACGGATATACTGAACTGAAGCCGCGTATTTAAATCTGAGTATGAAAAATGAAAAGTATCTGATTTGATAATACTGATTCACCCCCCCTCTCAGTATTATTTCCAACAATTGGTATCAGAGCAGTCCTTTTGAAGAAGCTTGATCGCTTGAAGGAAAAGATCCATCAGAATGGCTAATCCAGAAAGAGAGGCACACATCAGGCCACCAATCTTTGACGGGAGCAACTTTACCCACTGGAAGATAAGAACCACAACATATCTACAATCGCTTGGAGCAGAAGTTTGGGGAATCGTAGAAGGTGGATACAAATTCCCATCAGCAATTCCTACAGATGCGGCCGAGAGAAAGCAATATGAGCTCAATGCCAAAGCTGTTACTGTCTTATTGGGAAGTTTGACACAATCAGAATTTATGAAGGTCATGCATTTCAAATCAGCTAAGGAAATGTCGGACAAAATCATTCTGAGCTACAAAGGAGATGAACAGGTAAAAAAAGCAAAGCTTCAAACTCTTAGAATCCGGTATGAAAATCTTAAGATGCATAGTAATGAAAGCATAGCTAATTACTTCTTGCGTATGGATGAGATTGTAAATTGTATGAGGGATTTGGGTGAATAATTTAAGGAAGTTGTCTTAGTTGAAAAGGTTTTGAGATCCCTGTCTGCTAAATTTGATTCCAAAGTGTCTGCCATAGAAGAAAAGGAGAATCTGCAGAAAATCACCATGTCACAGCTTCACGGAATCTTAACTGCTTTTGAGATGCGAAAAGAGGGACTATCAGAAGCCGCATTCGAAGCATCAGGATACATGTCAGAGGAAGAATATGAGGTAAATTTTGTCAAGAATCTTGAACGGGGAACTGGACGGTTCGAAGGTAAGCTACCTTTCAAATGTTTTTCATGTGGTAGAGTTGGTCACTATGCTGCTAGATGCCCTCATAACAAAGGAAAGATGTCTGAAGAAGGTAATAGAAGCTATTATACCCATGTTAAAAGCAATGACTCATTCAATGGTAGTGAAGACATTAGAAGTCTTATGGCATATGAAAAGAAGAATGCAGAAACTGAAGAAGTTACCAAATTAAACAAACAATTGGAGACAGTAACCAGGGTAAGGGAGAAATTGCACGATATAGTAAAAGATCAGAGCATAACAATTCAGAGACTTGAATCAAAGATCCTCTCTCTAAAAGAAGATCTTGAAAAATCAAAGGAGTAGAACAGAGAAGCTCTTGAAGAACATGAAGTGATCAAATTAAAGCAACAAGTGGAAGAAGGAAGAAAAGCTGAAGAAGACCTAAGGAAACAGTATCTGGAAAAGGAAGAACAACATCAGGTTCAGGTAAATATCTTAAAAGGTAAATTAGAAGAAAAGGATAAATTGTTGCGATTTCAAGATAGTACTAATATTTTTTATGACATTCTTGGTAGTCAAAGATGTCGTAGTATCAAAACTGGTCTTGGCTTTTATGAATCTGTTGAAGGTGAATCTAGCTTACAAGGTGAGGCAAGAAACTAATGAGAAATCTGAAATGCACAACGAAGAGATGAGAAGAAAACCCCATCAACAGCCAAGGAAAGAAATTCTTCCACTGAATAATGTTGAATGTTATGTATGTCATAATCTTGGACATGTTGTAGCCAGATGTAGAAGTAGAATGGTTCAAGACCATCACAAAAGATCATCACATCCCAAGTATTTCAGAGGATATTGCTTTGCCTGCAATGCATATGGACACAAAGCAATTGATCGCAATAGAAGGAACATGAAATATGTAAGATGTTATACATACAACAAACTTGGACATAAAGCAAGGGAATGCAGGAGCAAATTCCAAAATTCAAAACAAGAGGACCATACATTATCACAGACAAAATTAGAGATAGAAATATGTGACATTACTCAGTTAGCTGACATAACAGACACAGGGGAATCTGAAAGTGAAGAAATTCAGTATTCCATCTTGCATACGCTGATATAATGAAGATAAGTCGCGTATATACGTGAGTTACAGGCTGCAGAGTCGCGTATATGGAGAACAGAAGAAAGGGAAGCAGAACAGACCCAGGAAATGGTTCGGTCATGATATGAAATGGTTGCCACAGGCTCAGGGGGAGCATATACTTCAAATAATGCATTATTGGAATTATGGTTAGAAGTTGTTGATAAAGTTTATGAAGCTAAATGATACATCTTGCTCAAAAGGAATGGTATTGTAGGTTTGGATGCTGATGTTTATGGTGCAGATCATATATGATGAATGATAGTCATGATCTTGAATGAATAGATGGTCTTATAACTTTCATCTGCTCAGGGGGAGCATGGATGGATTGATACAACTTGGCATATACAAAGGGGAGCTCAATCAGAAACTTCAGCATGTACTCAGGGGAGTATGGACAACAGAAGGTATACCAAGGAAGAGAATATCTTGGTCCGCCCTTTGCCCTTGATGTCAAAGGGGGAGAGTAACTTTGTATGGTTGCCACCATCAAGTCCAAAGGGGGAGATTGTTGGCATTATGATTCAGGTGTTGTCCTTGATGGAAACTCACTCAGAGGTTTGATACAGGTGATGGCAACTCATTCAGATGACAGATCAGAATGCAGCAGGTCAAGAGGAGGTATACGCAGGTTGACCGTGATGAAAGTACGTATATACACGGGTTAGCGGAGAAAAAGGCGTGTATACATATACACGCGGGTTCACAGAAGGAAAAGTGCGTACATGGTTTTGGTCCGTGGTATTTGGTCCATGGTATTTTGGTATTGGTCCATGGTATTTGGTTCGAAATGACGACCCCAAGTATTGGGTCCATGGTATTGTTTCTACATGGTTTTGGACCATGGTATTGAGAGAAGCCTAACCTATATAAGGAGAAGATCATTAGGCAAAAGGGGGTGAAAGGAATGGACGTCTAACGAAGTGGGAAGATCTAGTATTGCTGGTTATCAGTTTGTGCTGCTTGGCTTGGGTTGGATATGACAGTGAAGGTATAAGTAATTATCTTTATATCTATACGTGGGTTGTCTCTGGTGAAAGCGCGTATACACGCGGTTTTGATATAGTCAAGTAGCGTATGCATTATGAGATTTGGTGTTTCAGGTTGCTGTTGATTCTAGTGGTTGCTGCAGAGTTTTCGGCTCTGGTTTGTGTTCTATGTTTTGATGACAGGGTTTCAGTGATTCAGTATAGGGTGATTTAGAGATTTATGATGCAAGTATAAATTGATGATTGTATTGCAGCAGTGATTGTTTTGTTCTTATGGATCTAGTCTGAAAATTTATGAAACGTGATCCCTGGAAGAAAGATGAAGGTTGTAGCCTTCCCTGGAGACCATGCAGATCACTATGCTACTGTACTAGTATTTGGCTAAAGGGGGGTTGTAGGCTCCCTTCCAGGAGAAGCTGGAGAAATGAGAGAGGGCTTTTAGCTCTCTGCAGGTTGCAGCTTGCGTACTGGTAAGGACTGCAACAGTACCATTGTAAAGAATTTGTCTCTTATATAAAGGAAGAAGAGACAAATTGCAGCAGGTGGTTTTCACCCACATTGGGTTTCCCCTTATATCAGGTGTTCATGTGTGCTTCTTATGTGTGATGATTGTACTATTTTACTACATCCTGTTTTCTGTTAATGTGTGTTTAAATAATGGTTCTGATGCATTTACTGAAGATAAGCCTAACTGAATCATAAGATTACTGCATGTTACGCTGGTTTGCATTTACACAATCGCGTATATACGCGGGATATACTGAACTGAAGCCGCCGTATATAAAATCTGAGTATGAAAAAAATGAAGTAACTGATTTGATAATACTGATTCCCCCCCCCCCCCCTCTCAGTATTATTTCCAACACATCCTCTAGAGTTTCTAAGCCATTTTCTGATTTGTTCTAGCCTTTTTCTCAGTTTTTTATTTTCCTTCTTTAATAGCTTTATTATCTACCTATTCCTTTCTTTCAATCCTTCAGTAGGTTCTAAAGTCAATGTTGTAGATAAAGATGGAGCAATAGTAACATTTTCGTTAACATGAGGTACTTCAATTTTTTCAGATTTTTCATCAATCAAAACATTAGCAATTGATTTATCTTACTAATTTTGATTATCAAGGACCAATGGAATGGTCCCTTCTCTAGAAAAGTCTGGTTCTCTCTTAGTTTCGACCGATTTTTCTGAATTTTCTTGGATATGCATGCTTGGTGAAGATGGAAAGATCTCAACACTATCAAAATTAGGGGTAGAGACTGCAAAATCAGTAGCTGGTTCAGATGGGTTCTCATAACAGTCTTCATTCCCTTCAAAGAAAAGTGGGTTCCCATATTTTACAAGACCTGGGCTATTTCCTCTTCACAAATTCGGGGTGAGTTAACCTACTGCTCCATAGGGATTCTTGAGACAACTCATTGTCTGACGCATGCTTAACAAACCCTATAGGATGCTTTGCCCTAGTTAGTTTTTCAGACCTTCTACACTTACCTAGAAAAGAAACTAGGACGGAGGCTACCCTCTTCTCAGCTCTAGTCAAATTCTGCAACACTGGGGTTTGAATATCACTTTCCTCTCTTGGCTGGTTGTTTACTAGTTCAAGGGGAGCATTTTCCTTGTTTGGATGAATGTTTACTAGTTCAGGGGGAGAATTTTCTTCCTCAAATCCTTGGAATCGAGTGAAATATTTAAGCAAACCCACCCTATCTAAGATTCTTCTAGCTTGCTCGGTCACCCATAGTGTAACAACTCATTTCGGATGGATTTACCCCCCATTGTTGCTGGTTTGGAAGAGATTGTTGCAAAGAAACTATATGCAAAGTTGTTTCAATCTAGAATTCTTCTAATCGAATGAGAAATATGGCATAGTAACGTCATCCAGTGTTCTTTTATGTGAAGAAACATTCCATATTTGTTAATTTAGATTAGTCATGTCATGAATGTGTTATGCCTTACCCCCTCCCAATAGGAAAGGTCGACCATGACCGGAAAAGTTATGGAAATTAAATGTTCACATGCAAGTAACCATTATCGTGAAGGGGAATGGTCAAATCGGGTGCAACCAGATGGAAGAATTAATTAATTGTCATAAATGCATGGATTGTTGGTGTACAATAATCATTAGGAACTTTTAACAACTATTATTATAACGATATACCATGTGTAAAAATATTTCCTTAATAAATAACCTTTGAAGATCATAAAATTATATATTGGGCGACATTCCTTTATAGGTAAAATGCATATTACGGAGTTTCGAAAGTTTAGAATTTGTTCATGTCATAGTTAATATACCACCTTTAGTTTGTTCTAAAAATATAAGTGTAGATATTGATGATGGTGATCTCTTTATTAAGAAAAAGGAGGACTAATTACATAATCCTGATAAGGCAGTTCAAGATATATTCCAATGTCACAAGCAGAGCTACTGCTACCAGCATGTGTCCATAGCCTCGAGATGGTTTCCTTTTTAACCTATAGATGAGCCAATGTCCTATGAATGATAGATCATATTAATATTTTACATGTTTTTTCTCAAAAGTTCATTGTTCTGGAGTGGTGGCCAGATAACAACAATGTCACTCACTGGATCATAACGAAGTGAACAAGCTATCTCGTGATGAGACCTCTTGCCCTTTTGACATTAGTATTAAAGGCCATTAACCTAGTTTGTTGGCCATAGTGGGAATGCCACTTATGTTATTTCCCTATGATCGTGGTAGGCCGGCTCGTGATGAGACCCCCTATCCTTTGAGAATATCTAACTTTGAGTGTCATATTTTTTTTGAAAACGGATATGTTTATCATCAAGGGTGGCTCATCATCTCCTTAAGAGTTTAAGGATGGTAGAAGGAAAAAAAAAAGATGCCAAATAAAGTATGTATCAATCCTTTGTTGTGTTAAAAGAGAATCACCATTTAAAGATGTACACAAAAGATGAAACTACTATGATGGTGATAGATGATGAACAATTTATGATTCTTTCATAAAGATCCAAATATAAAACAAATATTTAAATTGATAGGATGTGCGAGAGGGAAAAAAAAATTCTTCATAGGATGTTAGATAAGACGTTATTCTTGATACCATCATAGAGTAAAGATCACTGCTGTTTAAGTTCATTTTTTAATATTTCCATCAATTGTGTGGAAAGTAGAGACAATTTGGTGAAAAGGGAATGACAACTATCCCTAAAGGAATCAAAAATCAAATGGAACAACAATGACAATTAAAGGAACAACAAATTGTGCCAAAGGGAACAAAAACTGTGCCGAAGGGAACAACAACTGTGCTGAAGGGAATAACAACTCTGCTGAAGGGAAAAACAACTGTGCCGAAGGGAACAACAACTATACTGAAGGGAACAATAGTCGTGATAAAGGGAACAATAGTCACGATAAAGGGAACATCAGTTACGATAAAGGGAATATCAGTCTCTATAGAGGGAACAACATTCGCGATAAAGGGAACAAAAATAACTATAAAGGTAAAATTAGTCACGATAAAGTCTTTTATCCCCTTTTTCTTATAAGGAAAATGACAAAGAAAGAAAAAAAAGAGGGAGAGGAAAAAAAAACTTAATCAACTCTAAAGAAAATATATACAATATATACAATATATACAAGAAGATAAAGAAAATAATATTTTTAAAGAGATGGCGTTGTTGGGTTGCCACCCCAATCAACTATAATATGGAAAGTAGGATCATTACTTACCTCATGATAGAAATAAGCCTTCATGAGTGGTTGGTGGTAGAGGCGTAATCGATGTCTGTTTAAAAAAGAGGTACTAGATCCATCGATAGTGTTTAGATTTATGGTACCATTATTTTGGACTTCTTTGATTTCATATGGCCTGAGCCACCTTGTCTGTAATTTCCCTAGAAAATTCTGAAACCTGGAATCATATAGCAACACCCAATCACATTTTTGGAATGATTTATTTTTAATCAGTTAATCATGCCATTTAGCTCTTTATTGTTGTATAATAGTAGTGTGTTAAAAAAAGTAGATGTGCTTCATCTAACTCATTAAGTTGTTGTAGGGGCTGGGTTTGTTCTTCTATTAGATATAATTCCATTTTCCCTTACAGTCTTGAGAGTTTTTATTTCGAATTATATTGGAAAAATTGGTTGTTTTCCAAAGATAAGGTGATATAGCAAGTGACTAGTAGTGCTTTTCCATGTGGTCTGATAATCCCATAGGTATTTTGGAAGCTTGGCTGCCCAATTTCGATGATTTGCGGATACGGTTTTGGTTAGAATTGCCTCCAAGACTTTGTTAGTTCTTTCCACTTGTCTGTTTGCTTGGGGGTGATATAGAGAAGTAACTTTATGCTTAATATGATAGTTCTGGAGGGTGACCAAAAAATTTATGTCATGTAAATTGTGGTCCTTTGTCTTTTATTACTTCCCTTGGTAATCCATTCAAACCAATATGTATGCTTTCTGATTTGATGGTGGGTTGAAGGGGCCGACAAAATCCAGCACCCATCTTTCAAATGGTTCCACCACCACTTGCGGTTGTAAGGAAATTTCGTCAACTTGGCCAGGATGGCCCATCCGTTGACAACTATCACAAGCTTGAACATACCTTTTTGCATCCTTAAATATTGTGGGCCAATAATAGCCCATTTAAGAAATTTATGTCTAGTCCAACGGTTTGCAAAGTGTCCTTCACAGCGTTCGTCATGGCAAGCCCTTATAATGTCATAAACTTCATCCTCTCTGAATCTGCACCTTCGGATTTGAAAATCAAAACCAGTGTGGAAAATATAACCATTGATCCAAGAAAACTATGCGTTGTACTATATGATCAATATCCTTTCTTGTGGTGATATATGTGTTGGAAATTTCCCTACTGGCAAGTAATTTTCCACATCAATATACCAAAGTTTTTTTATTGTTACTGTGAATAGGGTTTCATCCAGAAATTGGTCATCTACCTTAGGTACTCGAGATAGGAAATCTGCCACAAAATTTTCTTTTCCTGATCGATCCTTAATGGTGATTTCAAATTTGTATAACACCAATAACCATTGAGTCACTCAACCATTAGTAATGGGTTTATTAGCCAAATATCTAATAACAGAGAGATTAGTGTACAAAAAACTAGATAACGTGTTATATAATGTCGAAATTTAATGATAGCATGTATAACAGATATATATATATAATATATATATATATATATATATATATATATATATAATAATACATAATATATATATATATATAATGTATATATATATATATATATATATATATATATATATATAATATATATATGTATATATATATAATATAATATATATATATTTATTATACATATATATATAAGTATATATGTATATATAATCATTATATATATATATATATATATATATATATATATTATATAATATATATATATATATATATATAAATAAATATATATATATATATATATATACATGTATCATTAAATTTCGACATTATATAACACGTTATCTAGTTTTTTTTGTATATATATATATATATTAATATATATATATATATATATACATATACCACACACACACACACACCACACACACACACACACACACACACACACACATATATATTATTATATTATATTGGTTATTGTATAGTTTAATTCGGTAGGGGTGGTGTTTTTTCTTATATAATAGATAGCATAAGGTTTCTTGTCTTCCTCTTTTCCAAGAACAACGCATATGGTTGTGTTTGATGCATCCGTGAAGATGTGAAAAGGTAACTCCCAGTTTGGTCCTCTTAACACTAGTGTTGTCAAAACGAGTTTCTTGAGATCTTCGAATGTGACATTACAATTTCCAGACCATTTAAATTCCACATTGCCTGTTAAAGTATATAAAGGTGCAACGATCTTTGAAAAGTGTTCTATAAATCTGCGATATTACCTTGCATAGCCGAGAAAACTTCGTACCTCAGTGTGTGTGTGGGGTGTAGGTAACTTAAGTATTACCTCAATTTTAGTTGGATCCACCCGAATCCCCGCAGCAAAAATATAGTTCCCTAAAACAACACCTTCAGTCACCATCATATGGAATTTTTCATTGCTTAAACACAATCTGGTAGCAAAACATCGTTCAAGGACTTCTAAATTTTTCATAGCTTGATCAAAGTCATCCACAACGGGGTGAAATCACCCATATACAACTCAAGTCCTTCATTGATTAGGTCAGATAAAATACTCAATATTTCTCTTTGGAACGTCATTGGAGCATTGCATAGTCCAAAGGTTAAAATCATGTATGTGAATGTACCCCATTAGCAGGTAAACGTGGTTTTATCTTGATCTTCCAGAGCAATCTAAATTTGATTGTAACCACTAAAACCATCTAGAAAAGAAAATATTTTCTTCCCAGCTAAAGTATCAAGGACTTGGTCTATGAAAGGAAGGGGAAAATGGTGTTTTTGGGTGGCTTTGTTGAGTTCCCTATAATCTACACAAATTCTCCATTTTCTATTTTTCTTAGGGACGACTACTAATGAGGAAACCCACTGGCTATTTGAAATTGGGGATATGAAGTTTACATCCATCAAATTTTGCAATTCCTTTTTCACAATATCCTTGAGGTGTGGATTCAATCTCCTATGGGGCTATTAGATAGGACGGGCATATTTTTCGATATTGATATGATGGATGCACAACTGCGGGTCAAGGCATTTCATGTCTGAATAGTCCTAGGAAAAAGCCCGCTTGTACTTACAAATATCCTGAATTAATTTTTGTTGCTGATGTTTGTCTAGATGAACATTAATATTAAGGGTTTTTCCTGGTTCTATTTCAATTAGAAGGTTGTTATGAGCTGCAGTTGTGGGAATATGATTGTCATTTAAATTCTCTAAGGGTTCTCCTTATGGATCATTATCAAGTAGTTCTTTTAGCATTTGGCATGTTGGGCTTCTGATAACAGCTCATCGATTGATGAAGTTGTTGATTACATCATCTTCTTATTGATTTTTAAGTCCCAGAGCTTCATCTAAAGAAGGGGGACAACACAAATTTTCCTCTTGATATCTAGGCGGGTGTAATTGAAGAATTTCGGTAGGCGGACTAGGTTGAGCAAGAGGATACAGAATAATATTTTTGACAATGTTTCCTTTCACAATATTCATGTTTCTAGTTCGACATTCTATATATGCATCTGTCACTACTAACCATGGTATTCCTAGTATTAACATATGTCCATCTACTCTATTCTCGGGTTGATGACCAGGAAGTCTACAGGATATTCCCATGAGTATAAAGAGACAATAATGTCTTCCAAATTTCCTTCTGGCTTGACCACCGACCTATCAACTAATTCTAGTAGGGTTGAGGTTGGTTTTAAATTTGTAATACCCAATACATTTCATGTTTCATAGGTCAGAAGGTTAATAGCTGCTCCCAGGTCTACCAATGTGTTTGGCAAAGTGTAGCCTTGTATTTGGATAGTCACGACCAGACTTCCTGGGTCTTCATATTTAACGGGAACTTGTTTTCCTAAAATAAGTTCAGATAATGTTCCTACAACGTGAACTGTGGGTGGATCTTTAAGTTTTCTCCCAGGATTTTTCCCACATAATTTCTTGATCTTTTTGCAATAAATAGGGATATCTCGTATAACTTGCAGGAGTGGAATTTTAATACATAGATTTTTCAACTCCCCTACAATATCAAACTCAGGGTAGATGGATAGTTTAGTTATCATGAGTCTTTCAAGGAATGGAGGGAAGTAGTTGTGATTTTCTCAGATTCCTATTGCTCAATTGTGTTTCCTGTTGGTTATGTTTCTGAAATAACCACAGTGCAAGAATTTATCATAATTTGGTCTTTTTTAATGTTTTCTTGTTCTTGATCATTTTGATTTTCTTCAGGAGAAATGATGTGTCCAGATCCCAGTTGGAGCTCATTACATCCTAAGGGATTTATTTCACAGACTAGATTCTCAATGAGTTGCATGTATTGGATAGGTCTATTATTGGGGTTAAGATTTGGTTGAGCCGAAAGTTGAGGACATACTGGAGTTTGAGGATTAGGAGGAAACTAAAATGGGTCCTGCATTGTCAGTTGAGGTTGACGAATCATCCCTATGGGTGGATTTACCAATCCCGCTGGGCGTTCCCAAGTTTGAGTCCATATTGGATTCTACGCAGACGTATTCGACCATTGTGAGGGATAGGAATTGGTAACTAGATATAATGGGGTAGGATATTGAGAATTTGGCCATCCTAATCCAACAAAAGATTGATTCATCCATGGTGATGCAGGATATGATTGGGATTTCCAAGTGGGATTGACGGGTGATTGTCCCTGCCATGTTTTTTGAAGATTTTGTTGTGGAATATACTGCCCAGAATAAAATAAGGAGGGATAATTCATCATACCTATAGGGCGTGATTTCCATGGTCGATGTTGAGTCCTCAGGTATGCAGGTTCTGTTTCCTCCTCGACTTCTTTAAATACAACTTTTAATCTTGGAAGTGATGGACATTGTTCTGTCAAATGTTCCTTAGTGCAAATAACACAGGTTTGAACCATGTCCAATAGGCATTCCCTTTCAATGTGTTTCTTTCGGCAACATGGATAGAATATGGCCAATGCTCAATCTGCCTCGTCTTGCTTCTGTTTGGCCTACAAAAAATATACTTGTGCAGTCAGTGTGCCCAAAATATCAATTTTAAATCTTCTAAAAGATTACCAATTTTCGTTCGTGTTACACCACCACCCGTGGTCTTACTGATTCATGAGAGGGGATCCTGTATTCCAGATCTGGCTCGTGTACTTCCACATGAACACCTGATACACAGCTTAAAAATATTATCATATTCTTCTTGGTATATATCACTTTGGCCCATTAAATTCAATGTTTCTATATGTTGAAGCCTCGAAATTCATTGCAACAACATGGGGGATAACCACCCAGTCTAGACTTTGAAAGCAACTCCTTTTCTGTTTGGTATAGTGGCTCCAACTAGGGATAATGGGACTAGTTTCCCAGAGAGGATTGATTTGATAATGTTGATGGGATCATATAATATGTAACGTGGAATGATTCAACTAAGCATAATCTAATCTAAATAATAAACACATGCATATATATTAATATAACATTATCTAACTATAAGCATACCCAGGAATAAAATAAGATATGCGATCTAAAGAGATGTCTCAAAGAAATAGGTAATAAATATCATTCAATTGCCAAAAGAAATGAAATCGCTTAAAGATAATTGTTTTGGATAAATTGTTAGACAAAACAATTGAGAAAACTATATCGCATATAGTAATTGTTCATGTATTCAAAATAGAACCAGAGCTAAAACATCATACAAAAGTGCAATAATGCAGAACAATAACTCATATTTTCATACATAAGACAATCAAGAGAAAGAGTATTGATAATGCATAAATAAAACACAATCATACAATAAAAGTACCATATATGAAAGGTCCTGCTCATGGGCTCAACAATATTGATCCAATTTCATCCAATCTAATACACTTTAAGAGTACAAAAGTGTATTTTAGTAGAGAATGCCCAATATTAAAAGACAAATAGATCTTGTTCCATTAATTATATCAAAACCTTCCCAAGAATATAGAAGTGTAATGCCTTGAAAAGTGTTTTTGATAAAATTTTGGACCCTTATTTAAATGCATGAGAGGGGTTTAAATACTAAAATACATGCCTCAAAAATAGATTATTACAAAAATAGTTGAGGCGGTTTCAAACAACCTTCCTCAGAGTGGGAAAAAACAAAACTACAATTAGAATTAAACTAATGACAAGCTCCTTTTAAATTGAACTAACTTAGTTAGCTAACTTGATCTTTGAGATTGCAAATGTCAATCATTGGTTTGAGTTGAGGCGGTTGGTCGATTGTGGATTTTAACTGTCCAACAAATATGGCATATGACAAATATGGCACCATCTTTTGTGCAAAGTTAATTAAACATCGCAAAGTGATCCACTAGCTATGTGGTTTTACTAGAAACTGCCAGTATGTCTCCCAATCCAGTTTGGTTAGCTGTTTAATTGCTTCTTCTTTGGTCTGCACTATCTATTTCCGTTGTTGCTCTAGTTGTTTGATATTTGGTAGAAACCCTAATATGCACTCTTTGACAAGGTTAGCACTCTGGAGGTTTTCATTAACGACTTCTATTATACTTCTTGTTGCACCTGATGCTATCGTTGTCACCCTTTCTACTTGTTTTAACCGTGCATCCCAATCTGTAAATAGAATGTCTTTGTGGGATTCTTCTATTTTTGGTAGGTCAGCCTTTCTTCCCTCATCAGACTCCCATCCACCTATAGTGTCTTGATTGCTGCAACTTAGTTTGGGAGTGTAGATATTGAAGTGGTTGATGATCAGTATATATAATTGTCCCACACAAAAATCGGCAGGATATCGGAAGGGCTTCGAGCGATAAGCAGTTTCAACCGAGTCCCGCCCGATGCCACACACTGGGTGCCTAGCATTTAGCAGAAGAGAGAGAAAACCGCTCACATCGGATGGGTAAACGCCATGCTACATACTCGCCCGATATGGATAGAGACCGTAGGATCTAGATGATCCAAATTGACGGCGGAAATGCGATCCAATGGATGACCAAATTCAACGAGGTAAACAGGCTGAATTGTATAAAGTTTTAAGTTTGACATGAACGATGAGTTGGCAGAAGAATCATGTTCGCGGGAATTCTAGGAGTTAAACGGAAATGACGGTCATTTAAACATTTCCAAGAGAACTGACACTCAATTAGTTACAAAACAGGTGGCCACCTCCTTGTGAGGCGTTACACAATGATGATGATGCAAAACAGAGGTAGGAGAACCAGAATGTCGGGAAGCAGAAACGAACAGTCAGAAAGCAAATTGGATTTAAAGCCACGAACGGACAGAGACAAAGCAGAGGAAGTAAGAAAGCTAAGAGCAGAGAGCAGAGAAAGTAAGTCGAGCTGACCTGTAGAGAAAAGGCAATATCGAGACAGAGCCAGAAAGACTCAGAGAGTCTATGTGCTCCATAGAAGGCTTGAGAGGTTCAAGCGAACTCCTCTGTATATGTCTGTCATGTATGAGTCTCAGATTGGGCTCTTACCACTATGACTAGTAGAGGTCGAGTTTCAATAAGGAGAGTTTGTGTACTCCAGAGACTTAGGGGATCCAAGTCCAATCCTACGGATTTATATCTGTTGAGTGAGACTCAAATTGAGCTCATTATTGCAAAAAAATTATGCTTTGAAAACATAATAGAGAGGCTACCTCTGAAGGTTGGACCAGGAGACGTAGCCTAGCAGCATTGGGTGAAATCCTTATTAAACTTGTTGTGTTTACATGTTTTCCTGTTATGTTTTCTCTAACTGCTTCAGTGTCTATGTATTTCACAATCTTATCAATTCATTTCATAAAGTAACATAGGCACATCCATGCACATGAGTCTGTAATACCTTAATTGTTTGTCCTGGATAAATTCCAAATCAATATTTAAGGTATTTTCAAGTCTGATAAAATGTGTTTATGTGGATTTTTCAGCGTTTTCGGTGTATTTCTCAGTGTAAACAGAGAAATGATATCTTTGGTATTTTAGTGCACCAGTTCCCTTTTTCGTTGAAAAACAGGTGGCCACCATACCTTGGGACATTAGCAATGATTATTAAATGCTCCAGAAGGAAGATGAAGGGACAACAACCAGGAGCCAGAGAGCCCGAGAGCTTAAACGAACAGACAAGCGCCAATAGACTTAAAATCCATTCAATGACAGAGACAGAGGGGTTGTTGAGTCTGAGAGCACAATTGAGAGGTAGCGCTAAGGCAAGTGTTGAGGGCAGTGCTAAGATAGGAGCGCAGAAAGCTAAGCCAAAGCAAGAAGTAGAGGCAAAGAAAGCCAAAGAAGGCAGAGCCGAAGATCTAGAACCAAAGCTAGAGCCGAAGAGCTAGAGCCCGAGCCAAGAGCCAGAGCCAAGAACCAGAGATAGATTGAGAGCCAGAGCGAGAGCCGAGAGCTCGAAAGCCGAGAGCTTCAAGAGCCAGGGATAAAATGGTTCCTAAACCCATTGTTTCTATGTAAAACAATGGAGTTGAGCCAAGAGCTTGTAAAAAGACTTTGCCATAATCCCAAAGATCCTAGTTGAGTTAACTAGAGCTCACGGAGACGTAGCCCAATGGGTGAAGTTAAATTGTTGTCTTATTTGCTTGAACTGATATAACAGCAACTAAAGTAGCAGATATAATGCAACAATAAAACAACACACAACACCTTATTTTCAAGCACATGTCTAATTCTGCATTGGTTAATCATTTGTGACTTGGGAATATTTAAGCTTTGGAAGTGGGAGAGGTTCTTGTAAGCTAGACAAGAAGCGTAAGTGCCCCATTTTCAGATTAGGTGGTATCAGAGCTAGAGATTGATTGAACCCACCTTCAAAGAAGGTTACATCAGAATGCTTGATTGATAGAGCAAAGATTGCTCGTCTGAAAGGTGTTTAAACAATTAGAGGTTGATTGTATGCTTGACTGGCTATTGTTTAAGTTTGCAAAGGTGAAGGGAAAGCTATTGATAGCTCAGTCTAGGAAGGACAAGAAGGAAGAAGGGCTGAAGGCATTCTTCTATCCCAAAGGACCTCAAGGAAATCCTTGAAGCACAAGAGGTTGCTGCAAAAGATTGTTGAATAAAGCACATTATTAATCTTGTTTGAAGTTCTTTTGTTCATTGGTATAATGACAACTTCTACAAGTGAATCCTGAAATTCCTCCTTCATCACAAGACTCTATGATGGAGACTTGAAGTAAGACTTGTTTATCATTATGGACAAGGTGAGAGAAATGTATGAGGATGGAAGGAAGAGCAACATACTTAGAGAGAAGTTGAATTCCATGAAGGAATAGAAGCAGTTGCTTTCCGACAGACTATAGGAAATGGAGAGGCAACTTCATATTACAAATATTAACCTAAAAAGGATGCATGAGTTGGAGTCACAACTCTTTGTTGCGAAAGAAGCCTTGGTCAAGTATCAGCTTGAAGAAGAGGTAAGTCATTCCAGTTTGTCTTCAAATTCCTCTAAGAATGCTTATATTAGTTATTTTGAAAAACATACCAAAGGCATAAGCTCCAAGTTAATGTACAAGATGGGCTATGAAGGAAAAGGCTTGGGTAGACATGCACAAGGTATTGTTGAGACAATAATAATCGAGGAAAGGCCTAAGTATTTGGGTCTTGGCTATGGACAAGCTTATGGAGAAAGTTCCAAAGCTGCCATGAAGACCATTAAAACAGCTCCAAGAAGGAGTTGCATTGTAGGTCTTCAAGAGTGTGAAGGTTGTATTCAGGAGGAATGCAATAGCTTGAAACATCATTTGCAGGATGCAGGTGTTCAGAAGCACACACTTGAACCAGAGAGTTGTGGAAACTCTGAAAGCCTTGAAGATATTGATGGTGTTCCAAATGGTGCTACTTCTTCACTCAATTCACCTCCTCATGAAAGTAATAAAGGTGAAAGAGAAAGGTATAAATCTAGTTCTAAACATTTTCCTTTTGATTGTGCAAAGCATGATAAATTCCCACATAAGCATGGGAAAATAATTGCATGTTCCTTTTGTGGTTTGGATAACCATCATGTTTCTATATGTTGGAAGAGAATGGCCACATATAGGAAAATTTTGAAGTAAAAGAAGCAAAAATCCAAAGGTCCATTGGACAAGGAAAATCATGATGTCAAGAGGATGCACATGTGTTGCACTTACTGCCATAAGCAAGGGAATCTTGCTGAAAGATGTTGGACTCTGAATCTAGCAATGCTTCCACAAAAGCTGAAGAAAGTGGAAAGAGAAGATGACAAAAACAGAAAGGAAGATTCCATGACTGATGTGTCTCAGGATGATTCACATGTTGATGCTGATGTGCAGACAAAGGTAGTACCTTTGAAATGGATTAGTGAGAAATGGATAGAGTTCTTATCCAATTAAGGTTGCATGTTTATGGATGCATCTATTGGCATTTATTTGTTAATGAGATGCAAGTTGCAGGCTCTTCCCAAGAAGGTGAATGGAAAAGTTGAGTAGGAGACTCACTTTATGCTGCAACATTATATCTCATTTCAGCTTCGAAAGTACAGTGTGCTTAAGTGAAAGTTTAAGAATGAAATGCATGCATAAGCATGATGTGCATGAGCACAAGGATGTTGATGTTTTCCTTGTTTTGAACATGTATGTGTAATTAACTTGTAGGATTGATTGCTTTGACATGCATGTGATGCAATGTTGACTTGGGAGAAGTTAACTTGGTCTCCAAGATGGAGATAATAATGAAGTGTTTCATCTTTCGAAAAGAGTCCTAATGGTCTCTTTCTACATGCTTTACATGAAGGGTCATTTAAAGGCATATTTTGTGGGCTTGTTATCTAATCCATCATTTGTATGCAGATGTAATACATGGAGGTGTTCACAAGCTGTGAAATCTGTTTCTTTTGTTGAAGCAGGAGTTTAGGCCATCCAGTTGTTGTCTGTATTTCTGTTGTTGTTAAAAGTTGTTGTTGACAGCTTGTCAAACAGATACAAATGAAAATTTTGTGGAGGAGATTAACTTCACATTTGTTTGAGCCACCTTGGATCAATGATTAAGGCAAAGAAGTTCAAACCACCTTCTATGACCATTTCAGCAAAAGTTCTGCAGGAAGACAAGAAGGAAGACAGTTCTTCCTAGGAAGACCAACCCATCCAAGAAGGGAAGTGGTCAGAGACTTTGGTTCAAAGGCACTATGCAAGGCAAGTGTGTGGAGGTTGAAAGAAGAGGGCGTTGTTACTCTCAGGTACTGTTCAGATCAGTATATCAATGTTTTGGAGACCAAAAGTTCTTTTAGTGGGAAGGCATGATCCAAAATGGATTTTCGATAGATTCCTAAGTCTAAGTGTTCCTCACTGAGGAAAATGAAAGTACAAGGAAGTTCCTGAAACTAGCCCCATTGCAGAGATCATCTCATTCTAAATCTACTGCAACTTGAATGGGTAAAAATGGACTTAGGATATGGAAGTTATCATAAAATGAAGTTGCCCTTTATCCTTTGGAAAAAGGGGCAAAATCCCCTAAAAATGGGTCCTAAAAACCATCTAAGTCTTATAAATACCAAAACTATCACAAAAGGAGAACCTTCAAAAAAATGCAGAAAACACTATCGGGACCCAAAAATATGAAGAAATATTGGAAAATAGGCTTATCGACAGTCAAAGGAGCAACGCACAGGAGCCGTTGGATCTGGTCGATCAATGTTCCAGATCCAATCGGCATATCGCAATTGGCGGTGACAGGCAGAGGATATTAGAGGCAGACATGCGATAGGACCAGGCCGATGTGATATCGCAATTGCCGATATCCGCAGATCACAATCAGTGTTGGCATAGGCCAAACCATATGGAAATACCTCGGGCTTATGCAATATGCATTTACGACAAGTCACATCATAATATCGTGTCAGAGCATTACAAAGGAGTGGGACCATTATGTATATATGTGATGCGATAGACGGACCCGACGGGGCTATAAACAATATTTGATATATTTTGAGATCCGTCAAACGATAGTTTTCTATGTATTTTCGCATATTTCGTTTATTAAACGAAATATGAAGGAAAGCGTTGATGCAATGAAACTAGACCCAAAAGGGTTTAGGAATGCAAATATATAATATTTCAAGTCCGTCTAAAGCCATTTGATGGGGTTTTTCAGTGTTTAATGTATTTTTTTAATACAGAGGAAACAAGCAGGATTTCAGGCAGCCATAGGCGGCAATTAGTTTTGGCTAGGCTCTGCCTGAGCCCATACACTGGCTGCCACATGGCCAAGTCCTGGAAAGAGAAAACCACCCTTTTTGGGCGGTTAACCCCTGTATGAGTGAGCCGCCAAAAATGAACCTCAGTTGTTGGATCCAAATCTCCCAAATCAACGGTGGGGATGTGATAAGCGACATAAAGGCGGACCCGATAGGAGTTATAAAGCAAATTTAAGGGATTTTCAAGTCCAATAAAAGGCATTTATGCGAATTTTTCAGCGTTTCCGATATATTTCTATGTGTAAATAGAGAACTGATATCTTTAGGATTTCAGCGCACCAGTGGCCTTTTCCGTTGCAAAACAGGTGGCCACCATACCTTGGGATGTTATGAATGTTAAACGCTCCAGAAGGAAGATGAAGGGATAGCAACCGGGAGCTAGAGAGCCCGAGAGATGAAACAAACAGACAAGCGTTGATAGGCTTAAAAGCCATTCAATGATAGAGACAGAGGGGTTGCTGAGTCTAAGAGAACGATTGAGAGGTAGTGCTGAGGCAAGTGCTAAGGGCAGATCTAAGACAGGAGCGTAGAAAGCTAAGCCAAAGCAGGAAGCAGAGGAAAAGAAAGCCAAGTAGTCAGTGCCAAAGCCAGAGCCAAAGAGCCAGAGCTTGAGCCAAGAGCAAGAGCTAAGAGCTAGAGCCAGAGACAAGAGCCAAAGTGAGAGCTAGGAGCCAGAAAGCTGAGAGCTTCAAGAGCCAGCGATAAAATGGTGCCTAAACCCATTGCTTTTGTGTAAAACAGTGGAGTTGAGCCAAGAGCTCGTAAAAGGACTTTGCCATAATCCCAGAGAGCCTACTTGAGTTAACTAGAGCTCACGAAGATGTAGCCCAAGAGCTTTGGGTGAAATCCTAGTTAAATTGTTGTCTTATGTGTGTTGTTTTATTGCTGCTTTAGTTGTTGTTATATCAGTTCAAGAAAATAAACTTAAAAACACATAAACAGTCAACAATAAACATAAGCATACACCTTATTTTCAAGCACATATCTAATTCTGAATTGGTTAATCAGTTGTGACTTGGGAATATTTAAGCTTTGGAAGTGGGAGAGGTTCTTGTAAGCTAGACAAGAAGCCTAAATGCCCCGTTTTCAGATCATTTAGGCAGGATCTAGACTACATATCAGGATGGGTACACTACATAGTTGTTAAGGTTATGGCACTCCAAGGTATGACATAGAGAAGTGCAGGAGGTGTGAAAAAATACTGTATAACAAATTCCACCTAAAACATGAAGGTAGAACAGGGAGTGATGGTTGAGATGCTTTACGAGCTTTTGCAAGGATGAGAACAAACACCATCAAGAGACCTGGAAATCAAAGATGCATATACATATCTAATACCTCTATCATATATATCAAAACATAAATCCACAGTCTGGACACAAACATCCAGATAGAAAGGACCATGTGAAAAGATCTACGATATGGGCGCAGCCATCCAAATGAATAAGATCATCTGGAAGTATAAGATCCTCGGTATGAACGTAACCACCCGATATAGGAGGATCATCATCATCATAGATATAAGGTCCCATTGTATGGTCATAGCCATCCGTATAGAGGAAACATGTATATAATCATGAATAATACATAACTCCACACATCCTGAATTATATGATAAAAAACTCAGGGTCTTGCACTTCATCCCAACCCGATCAAAGTATGAATTCTAACATACGAATGAATGTGTCAAAGTTGAACATGCTACAAAACCACCTGATTATCGGTCTGTTAGTGTCGGTCTTGAGCCCTCCATCGGTGATCAAAAGCTCTTTGCATTATGCATAGGTAGGTGTCATCATCATG
>APFE031692163.1:0-11344 GCA_000404065.3 Pinus taeda | reverse complement strand
TTGATAAATGGATGCAAATAGCACCAAAAATGGGCTCTAGATGCAAAAAAAGAAGTAAAAAGGGACGCTAATCGCTGGTTTTGTTGTAGTGTATTTTTAATATACTTTAGAATTTATATTTTCATAATACAGATGATGATGATGATGAAGGTGAAGAACTCATACTCATCAATAATAATCCAAAAATAATATTTACTATGGAAACATTAATCACTTCTACTAAAAAATGTGATGATGGGAACAAGCTTGGAGAGCGAGGATTTAGCCCTGTGTACAAGCTTAACCTAGTTAAGCAAGCTTCTAGTAATTATTTTTACTATCTCAAATTATAGTAATATGCAAACTCTTCTTATCACACTACCGATTGTAGATTATTATTTTGAAAACAAATATATAGAAGAAAGGAAATTAAACTTAATATTTTACAAAACTTTTATGTGTTTTTTTAAGAATGTTAGGGAACTACTCCAGATGCAAAAGAAATAGTTGTGAAAAAACATTCTGTCAAATCTATGCAAGGATTAAAGAGAGGCTTTAAATGAAATTAAACATGGGGCCGAAATTCAACATCAAAATCTTGTAATACTATTGGGTTGTTGCATAGAGGGATCAAAAATATTGCTTTTCTATGAATATTTAAACAATAAGAACCTCGATAAAATTGTTTTGGGTGAGTGGCTTCTATTTTATTATGAAAGGAGACATAAAACTAAATAATTAATGTTTCAACCAGGATATTCAAATTATGTCAATTAATTAATTTCATGCACCAATACAGACCCAAACAAACACAACTAGCTTTATTGGGAGAAGCATTACAATATAATAATGGGAGTAGCTCGTGGGCTTCTCTATCTTCATCAGGACTAAGACCGCACATTATTCATCGGGATGTTAAAGCAAGTAATGTGTCATTGGATTAGGAACTGAATGATAGTAAAGACGAAGAATAAAATAAAACGTATACTTTGCAATATAAACACAGAGTTCAATACTTAGAGTAATGAACAATAAAAAATAGAATATTGTGTAGTGAAAACAAAATTTAAATCTCCAAAATGTAGGGTGCAAGGAAAATACTTGGATTATAAAATCATAAAGCAAAATACAATTGAAAACTAAAATTGAGGCTTCAACTCCTTTCACCCATAGTAGAAAAATAATATTTTATAGATTTATGTTAAGGCTCTATCTCACACTAAATACCAGACTTACAAAGGTACAAACACTATTTTACAGAGTGAATACTCTGTTTCTAAGCACCCACCTATATTTTCACCATACACTTCAGAAACAACTAAAAAATCATGACACATGATTCAAACATACATTGATATATGTTAACTATACCAAAAAAACATTAAACTAAACATGGTGTGCATACACAAAATTAATTTCAAGTACTTTAAGACAATGCATAATACAAACTCCTATAGCACAGTAAAACCTTGCATTTAATGAACATACCAACTATACACAATATTTTCGATGATTTATTTAATGGATGCAAACTTCTTGTTATAGATGTGTTGCAGATATGAGAAATAGAGGTACGCTAATCAAAAACTTCATTTATGCTTAGGTTGCTTCAATTTGATGGAAATTATCAAACGTGATTATTCATGTACTTTAGGTATGTTGCACTATGATGTTCAGTTAGGGAAGTAGTTGGGATTATCTTTTAACACTCCCCCTTAATCACGACTATTAATATTGACAATCTCGAAACAATCTCTTAGATGAACAAAACATTCTTTTGCCAATGGTTTAGTGAATATCTCAGCTTATTGATCTTGAGATCTACAATGTTCCAAAATAATTTCTCTATTGTTGATCAACTCTTTGATAAAATGATACATTGTATCAATGTGTTTGTTTATTTTGTGAAAAAATAAATTTTGGATAAACAAATTGCAGAATTATTGTCACAATAAATTTTTGTTGTTTCAAAATGTCTCTCGAACCCATATGAAAACATAGCCTGATATGCTTTTTCTATCATCTACACTTCCTACCCAATCATTGTCAACAAATCCAACCAACCTAAAATCATTTGTTGTAGTATACAAAATGTCATTTTCCTTCGTTCCATTAACATACCTTAGAAATTTTTTAGCTACTTGTCAGTCTGTCTCTTTTGGAGTCTCCATGAATCTTGGAATTAAACTTACTGCATACATTAAATCAGGCTTAGTTGTAGTCAAATACATTAAACTGCCAACCATACTTTTGCATAGTGTTGGATTTGCATTGTTGCTACAATCTTCTTTGCTCAAACCCATGGATGTTAGAGTTGGCGCAAGCTTGCTATTTTGCATTCTAAAACTTTTCAAGATTTTTGATTCATATTTTGATTGAGAAATAAAAATGTCATATTCCATTTGCTTCACTTATATGCCTAGAAAATACTTTAACAATCCCAAATTTATCATTCCAAACTCATTTTTCATGACCTCTTTAAAGTCAATAATTAGAAGATTGTCACTCCCTGTGAAAATTAGATCATTTACATATAATATTACAATTAAAATATTACCATCAATTTCTTCGATGCAGAGTGTAGGCTCACTATCACATTTTCTAAATTCATTGTTCAACAAATAATTGTTTATTTTGCTATACCATGCACATGGTGTTTGCTTCAACCCATAAAGATCTTTCTTTAGCTTGTACGCCTTTTCTTCTTTCTCTTGAACCTCATAGCTAGGTGGTTTCTCCTCATACACTTCCTCTTTCAATACTTCATTCAAAAAAATTGATTTCATGTCATACCTTCCATTTATGTTGCACAACAATTGCTAAAATTGTCCTCACTATCTCCATTCTTGCAACTGGCACAAATATCTCAACATAATCTCTTCCAAGCTATTTCTTATATTCCTTAATGACCAGCATTTCTTTATGCCTTTCAATCATTCCTTCAACAGTGCATTTGGTCTTATAGGCCCACTTCACACCTATGACTTCTTTTCCTTGTGGAAGATTCATTAATTCGCATGTATCGCATTTTCTATTGCCTCTATTTTCTCATCCATTGTTGCTACCCATTTTTTCTCCTTGATTGCGTCTTCAAAATTAATTGGATCATCTACATGACAAAACAAAGAAAAAACAGATTTTTGACTTGCGATATTTTTTTCTTCATTTTTGTCATAAATATCTTTCAAACTTTTAAAGTTTTGTCTTCTCAAGCTTGCCAAAGATGGATTTGATGTGTCACTTGATGTTGAACTTGGAGAATGTGGAGTTTTTGATTTTTTTGTGCACTTGGAGGAGTACTTAATGGAACATACGAGATTTTCCTATTGCTTGTTAAAGGTGTCACTTGAGGTCTACTTTGTTGAGATTGAATAGGTGTAAGAGTCATTATCGAAGAATTACCTATTGTTGCTAATTCATCTTTATCTTCTTGTGGTAGATTTGTTTTTACATTGATTTTCCTCTCCAAACTGTTATCCCATGTTTCATCTTCTATGAACTGTACATCTCTATTGATTATGACCTTTTTGGTTGTTGGATTATATAGATTGTAAGCCTTGGATTCATCACTGTAACCGACAAATATGCATTTCCCCCCTTTCTGTCCAACTTCTTTCTTAGTTCATCTAGGACAAATGAATATGCCACACATCCAAACACTCTCATGTGAGTGAACTATGTTTTCTTCCACTCCATACTTCTTCCAGAATCATGTTCTTTACACTTTTGGTTGAACATCTATTTATAATATAAGTTTCACAAGCTACAACTTTAGCCTAATAATCATTTGAAAAATAATTTTCCTTTAACATACTACTTGCCATATCCATAATTGTTCTATATTTCCTTTTAGCGATACCATTTTATTGAGGTGTGTATGTTGTTGTGAATTGTTTATGAATTCCATGCTCCCTGTAAAAATGTAGGAATTGATTTGAGATGTATTCAAAACCTCTATCAATTCTCAAAGCTTTGATGTAGTGCCCACTTTATTTTTCAACAAGAGCCTTGAATTTCCAAAAGTGCTCAAACACTTCATTTTTATGTCTTAGAAAGTAGACCCATTTTTTTCTTGTGTAGCCATCTATGAATGACAAGAAATAATAACTTCCTCCAATTGCAGGTGTATACATTAGTTCACACAAATATGAATCAACGATTTCCAAGGGTGCTTTTTCCATTGTTGACTTTCTTATTGAAAATGATTATCTATGTTGTTTTCCCAAAATGTAGCCTTCATATAATCTCTCTAGTTTTTCCAGGAGTGGAAAACCCTTTACCATGCATTTCTTGTGTAGCAAGTTTAGACCTCCAAAGTTAAGATCCGAAATCTTCGGTGCCATAACCCATTTTCATCTTTTATCTCTACTTGAAAGTTTTTTGTGTGACTGCTTCAATTTTTCTTTCATCTTCTTGTGAATTCATTGATAGTTGTGCTTGAGCACTCTCTTCAAATCTAGTTTTATCTTTAGAGGAAAAAATCTATTACTTATTATTTGAACTTTTTCAATGAACTATTTACTTGGAAATTTATCCAAGATTGTGCGTTCTCCATTTTTGAAAAAGACTTTGTACCTAAGTTTTCCAATACTTATCAAATTTTTCTTTAAACCTAGAACAAAACACACATCTGAAATATATTTCTTCTCCCCCTTCTTGGTTAGAATATTGAATTTTTCTTTACCCATGACTGACACTTTGTTATTAGTCCCTAATGAGACTTCTGATTTTACACTTTCATCCAAATTAGAAAACATTTATATGTTCTTTTTCATGTTATTATTGCAACTTGAGTCTAAAAACCATACATCTTTTTGTTTTTTTCTGTGCTATATTGCATGCTAAAAACATATTATCTTGCTTCTATTTTCATTTATAAAATTTGCACTTGGTTTACTAAGATGATACTGTTTATTTCTACATTCACTTGCATAACGCTCATACTTCTTGCAATAATGACATTGAACTTGAGATTTATCATACCTCTGACCTCGTGCATGATTTTGGCTTGGATTTTGAGTCTTACCTCTTCCACTTGAGCTTGAAGAGATGCTTCTTCCACCTCACTATGGACTTCTTCCTATACCTCTAGTATTTGATCTTCCTCTACCTCTACCCTGACCAACTAAAACTTGTGTCTTGATTTGCTAACCTATTCAACCTATGATCATGAGAAATGGGTGAGGCATGAAACTCATCCACTGAAACTGTGAGAGATCCTTTGTCTCCTCTATGGCCATAACAATAGAATCAAACCATGTTGGTAAGCTTCTTAGAATCTTTTCAACCACTATTCTATCTTCAAGTATATTACCATGAGATCTGATTTGAGTTATCACTCCAATAACTTGTGTAAAAAATTATTCTATTGTCTCAAACTCCTTCATGCACATTGTTTCAAAATATCTTCTCATCATTTTCAATATCAAACTCCTTTATACACAATTTTTTTTTAAATATTCCCAGCATTCGCAATTTTGGTGTCTTCACCTTTGTCATGCCTTGATATGTTTTCTAGAGAATGTCCCATGCTTGCTTGGACTTTGTTGCTATTGCAATCCTTGGAAAAATACTCTCATGCACAAATTGGTATATGTTGTCTAGAGAATATAACATGCTTACTTGGACTTTGTTGTTGTTGCAATCCTTGGAAAAATACTCTCATGCACGAGCTAGAATATGTATGTAGAAGAGGGATTTGGAGTCTTTCTTCCTATTATCTCTCAATAAATCTAGGTTTTGCTTGTGTCAATGCATTATATGCTACTGCATCCGCTGGTTCTTGGAACCCATTCTCTACTAAATCCTATATATCTTGGAAACAAATAATGTCTTCATTATGATTGCTCAATAATCATAGTTCTTGCCATTAAACTAGGAATCAATGGATTTTTCAACTTGCTTGAATTTTCCATTGGGCACTCATAAAAATATTCTCCTTGTTCAACTGTAATAAACCTTGGCTCCTTGGGTTGATAAACCTGCTCTGATAATTGTGTTGCGATGGCAAACAACTTGCATTGATAATTTTGTTGTGATGATAAATAACTTGCTCTAATACCATGTGACAGTAAAATCAGAGGATAAAAAGACACAGGATAAAATAAAACTTATACGACATAGTAAAAATTGTTTAAAACTTAGAATAATGCGTAATAAAAAAACATAATAAACTTATTTCATCCATAGTAAAAAAAACAAGATTTTTATAGATCTATACCAAGACTTTGTCTCACATAACACTTTGTTTTTACACAACGAATACTTTGTTTTTACCCACCCACCTATATATTTTCTAGAGACACTCGAGCAACAACTAAAACTTAGTGCCACATGATTCAAACATACATTGATCTATGTTATTTAGACTAGACAACATTAAACTAAACATGGTGTGGATACACAAAATTAATTTCCAGTACTCTAAGACAATGCACAATACAAACTCCTATCACACAGTAAAACCTTGCATTTTTTTATCACTCACTGCATTATGAGTTTTCAGTTGATCAAATCTTGCTAAAGAGTAGTGAAGTTTGGAGCCATCTTCCATGCCATAGAAGCATTCAAATCCAAATTGGACCCTCTCCATTGCATAGTGCTCTGAACAATATTTCCAATAATTAGCAGAAATCAAAAAACAAACTCCTAGATCAGAAGTTAGAGTAGATTGAAGACACCCTTTCAAGGCCACTAAACAAAGGGAAAATGGCTAAGGTTCGGGCTCATCGCAAATCGTAGATTGGGGCTTACCGAAGAAGCTACAAAGAGGAAGACACCTGAAGTTGCGATCGGTTCATCGTCGATATCGCAAATCGCATATCGGCGGGTTCGAATATCAGCGTATTGGGCATATCAGGGGTTTCAGGGTCCAGGGCATCGCAATTAGCGAATCGGTGTGACAATGGGGATACAACTCTAAAAACCTTATGATATCGCTATGTTGCAATAATATTGTTAAATCATTGGGAAAGGCTGAAAACATTTAATAAAGAAAATTGATGCAAAAACAAGTACGGGAGAGCCTTTTTCTCTCTCCTCCAAGGGGCCATGTGGTGGAATACCATTGGTCCTTATAAATGACGTGGCAGTTGATGTCATCCTGATGTGTCAATACGGAGATGATGTGTGAGTACGGAGGACACGTGGCACGTAGATTTGGTATTTTCAAGGGTCGTAAGGGGGGATTTCAAGTGACAAATTTCACCACTCACAGGGTGACACATGGCAGTGATGACATCACCCATCACAAATCGACAATTGGCAATTGCACAAGGCAAGGTCCCTCCTCCACCAAATTCCCCTCCGACTTGTGATTGCGATATGCGAAGATCATCCCAAACATGATATTTATGCGTTATATCTCATAAGGATTTCACATTCGGACTATCGGCCAATGCTATGAAAGGAGGTAAAGGGGTCTCTCTCTCCCATATGGGGATTGCGATACCTTTGGTGGACACAACCTCGCAGATCAGCGATTGCAAGGGTCCAAAGGAAATATAAATGGAAAGCATAAAAAATCACCAAAGTGTGGGATTTCATGTATTAAAGGAAGAAGTCCCCCGGACAGGCTTTTAAAGGTTCTAGCACCTTCGGGCTAAGAACCTAGTTCAAGGTCTTGGTAATATGAAGAATATTACAAAAAGGGGCCAAAACAAAGGGGCCTAAAGGGGATCAGGATTTGCATGTTTCAAATCATTTTAGTGATAGGGACTAGCACTGGAAAGTCCTCCATATTACACCATAAGCGCATCACCAAGCATATCAAGGCGCCAATAGTGCAGTGCAGAATTTAAAGGTGTGATGTGTCAGCAGCTATGGATTTTAAGAAAATAAGTGGTGCATTCAAGCCCATCATGGGCTAATCCAGAAAGGCCCATTATGACACGGAATCAGGGTCGGCGCTGACAGGAGTAAAAAGGGACTTAGTAGCTCGAGAGGATTTAATTATCCAGCATGGTCTCCCATATAGAGGGGAAATGGTGTACCGCCTAGGGGTCCTCTACTCCAATACTACAACGTGAAACTGATAGTGTCCACTCCCATCTTTAAAAGTTGAATGGTCCAAGCAGTAAAGGTAGAAGTGACGGGAGTTGGCTAAGCAGCATAAGAGGCCACACTGTGAGCAAATTATAGCCTGAAGCAAAAGTGAGCACAGGATGGGCATAAAGATATTTTGCTAACATTCTTATGTTTTTGATGTATTTGTTACACTGTAAGGTTCCTCCCTTTAATGAGGTGATTAATGGTTTGTAATGCTTTTGGGCCACAGAGACATCCATGGACGAGACAGCTAGTCAACCTGACAGCTGAGACTCAACCGAAGATTTTTTGATGTAATGAATTTTAAACGGTCCCCCTCTCTAGATAAATAGGGGGAAGCAACACTTAACAAAGGTTCAGAAAATCTAAAGAAAAAGCTACATTGTATTTTCAGACTGTATAAATTTATAATTCAGATCTTTCATAATATCAAGGTAATTATGGTGATTCCCCCTTCGAGTATTACAGTATGTTATCCCTCTATTAAAACCCATTATGTTCATGTTTCTTCTCTGAATTCATGTAATCATAGTTGTTATAAATATTTCAAGTTTCCTCATAGATTCATATGTATCAATATGTTAATGCATGTGCCTTAACTTACTCATAGATTCATTCGTATCAACATTTTTAATGCATGTGCCTGTATGGATCATTGAAATTATATCTTTAAAAGCCACTCTCCATGAATCATAGCATTTAGTCCCTCTTTTATCCATTATTTCTACATGTAACTCAAACAAGTGTAGAAATCCTAAATGCTTCAAGCTCTATGTGTTAAAGGTGGAATTCTTGAGGCTTTAAGCTCTATGTGATGAGTTTTTTTTTCTTCTTGTCCTCCCCCATTTCTCTATTAAATATTATTAAATTGTAAGTCCTCCAACTACTCGTACCCACTGTTTTATGCATATATTTCTTAGATTTGTACATGTGAAGAAGTAGTAGAAATCCATGTCTTACACCTTTATATGAATGAACCAACCCATCCTATCTTATTATATACATATAGAGTATACGTGAGGTCTCCATTTTACTGAGGATCATTTGAGACCCTCAATCTAGATGCGCCCAGGCACTAATCTTGTAAGCAATCCAAGGTTGTCTCTTGGAGCTACAACACATTCAATGAGCATACCAACTACACAAGATATTTGTAGTGATTTATTTTATGGATGAAAACTTCTTGTTACTAATGAGAAACAAAGGTATACTAATGAGAAACTTCATTTATGCTCACCTGTTTGAGGGAAAATTTGAAATGTGATTGGTCATGTACTCCAGGGATGGTGCATTGTCATGTTTGGTTAATGAGGTAATTGGGATTATCTTCCAACACTAAACCCTAAGATAGAAAATTTTCGCTTAGCAAGGCAAGGCCAAACTCACATTAGCAAAAGAGTTATTGGAACGTAGTGAAATTTCAATACAACCAGCATAAATTCATTTTAAATAGGGATCTAACATGAGCCAAGAGGGATCCAATTTCTTCACGTGCAAATTTTTTTTATGACTCGACATTATTTAAATGTTTTGTATAGTTATTTAATTTTTTATTTTTAAATTTTTAAATTTTTTATTTTGGCCAATATGAGCAAAATTTCAACTTTGATGACAGGCAAACACCCTTACACACCATACTGGCTTCAATGACTGACGACCAGCCTTACACATTATACTAAGTTGTAGAATGAGCCTCTCGGCTCAATCATTACTCTTACTGACTGTTAATGCACATGTTCTACTCAATGTTGATTTTGTTTCAATAGGATTGACAATATTGTAATTGTATTTCGTTTTTTCAGTTCAAAGATGGGGTTTTGCATTCTTGGTTAAACTCTTTTATGGTTGGGGATTGACAATCTTGGTGGCAAGTAACCTTCTTTTTCAAATAACTTATCATCCTCTATTTCTAAATTTTTTTCTTAATTTATGATATTTTACATTGTATCCTGTATATGCAAGGGTTATAAGCCACCATAGCATGTTATGTTGGGCGCTAGGGCAAGTATCCATAAAAATTGATATTTATAGTTTTGGCACTTATAGTATCCATAAAATTATCACAGGAAGAAAGAACAGGGACTACAATTTGCCACCTGAAATGCAAATTCTATTAGGATGGGTGAGATACAATTTCCCTTTTATTCCCAACATAGCATATCTACCTTTAAGTTAAGGCCATGCTATTTAGTTCATGTACAAATCGTTTAGATAAGTACACTATCCTGGATTCCACTAACGATATTGTGGATGTGTCCACTGTGTATATACATCTTATTAGAATGACGAACCCACTGTGACTATGCAGGTATGGCGGTCATATGAAGCAGGAAACATCGTGGAGATAATTGATCGAACAATCTATTGGTCTCAAGAATATAGTCTGACAGTTAGGTGAGGAAGTCTGGTCTCCACAATTCTCATACTCCTATTCCCAACAAAATTAATTGTTGCAAGCCCGATTTCTTCGAGTAAATAAAAATCATCGAGTAATTATTGCAACATGCATTCCATTAGGGACATACCAAAGGCAGCATTTGGGAGTTCTCATGTTTCCCCAAATACCGAGTCTACAGTTATTAGTTCTCATATGCATCTACTTCTACATCTAACACCAATGCTTCCATTACTGAATTGGTACCAAGGTAATGATAAATCTGCAATGATTTAAAAGAGATATTTCACTAATGTTGTGATAGTATGTTCAACAGTGGCACATACAACATTACTTTATTATAAAATGTTTAGCCATGGAATATAATGATGAATGTGTTTTAAAATGGATGATAGGTAGAAATGGAGGATAACGATTAATGCAATTGTAAATGGATCATTGATCAGGGATGTAAAGTAATTTGAATTAATTTATGTATTCAGGTTTCTATGATCCATAATGAATTAAGTAAAGTGTTGCAGTAGAAATTACATGAGAAATTTTTGGCCGACACATTTTGAACCAACAAGTGTGGTTCATCATTATGACCAGACCACATCATCAGGACCTGATGAAGAGGCAGACCATGGCAAAGTCTTAAATAGAGAACAATGTAGAGACATAATTTCAAGCCTTTGAACTTATGTCTCTACATTGTTCTCTATTTAAGCCTTTGCCATGGTCTACCTCTTCATCGGATCCTCCTTATGATGAACCACACTTGTTGGTTAGAAGCGCATCGGCCATATTAGTAACATCATTATAATTGAGTGGAAAAAAAAAATAAAAGAAGTATGACACATTTAGAAAAAAAAAAAGAATTGTAAATTTAATGATATAGAATATTTTTAAAACTAAAATTATTTTATTATAGAATTGTTTTAT
>APFE031692159.1:0-10641 GCA_000404065.3 Pinus taeda | reverse complement strand
TTAGCACCTCCCATTGGAATGGAAAGCATTGGGCTAGTCAATACATATTCTCCCATGGATAGCTTGAGATTATGGCACTTTCTAGAGCAATTTATTGTTCCTCCATTTGCAACCATCACTTGACACTCTGGTGCTAGATATAAGAAGCAATTCAATTCTTTTGCTACCTTACAATGAATAAGATTGTTGGTACTTCCTGAATCAATCAACACTATTACCTTTTTCTTCTTGATTTGTCCTTCTATCTTGATGGTTTGAGAAGTGGTTATTCCCGCCAATGCATTACAAGATATGTTCGGATTCATTTCTTCTTTGTCTAGGCTTTGTTGCTAGAGTATATCCTCTTCTTTTTACCTTTCTTGCTCCTTTTCGTCTTCCTTTTCACAATCTATGTAGAATAATTTCTTCTCAACACTCTTATGACCTTTAGTGTATTTGCTATCACAACTGTAACAAAGCCCTCTTGCTCCTTTTTCTTCCAATTGTTGTGGTGTCAACCTTATAGGTTGTGGAAGACTAGGGGCAACAACACGTCCATGTTTATAGTTGTGAGTGGTATGCTTCCCAGTTGCCATAATTTTTCTTTCCATTTTTCTTGCTAACCTGAATGCCTTCTCTAATGAATCAGGTTCCCAAAGGCGAACATCATATTGGATATTATCCTTTAAAGTCCCTATGAACACATCAATCCTATGCTCCTCTGGAATATTTTTTACCCTTATGTTCAATTTTTGGAACTCCTCAATGTGCTCCATTATTGAAACCCTTTTGTTTGAGACTTATCAATTGGCTAAAAAAAGTGTTTCTTTTTGTATCCTCATAATGTGCTATCAATTCTTCCATAAAAATTGCCCAAGCCATAATTTGTTTATGATAGCAAATCCATTGATACCATACAAACTGATTTGGTTCCAAATATAAAGTTGCAATATGTACCTTTTGTGTGTTTTGCACATTATTGAGATAAAAAAAAAAATTGCTCCATCTGTAATATCCATGTTGCGGGATCCTTGCCATCAAACTTCCTCATATCAATTTTTGGAATATGGTGGGTCTTTGATCCCACATTAGAGTCTATGAAATCACAATTAAAATTTCTTTTGTTCGCATCATGAGTTTCCTTTACTACCTTTTCATCATTAGTAAGTATTTCTTGTAGAAAATTTGTCAAATCTGTCTTCAAATATGCCATGTCTGTCTTCAAATTTGTCTTCAAATATGCCATGTTTCTCTTCAAATCTGTCTTCAAATATATCTTCAAATCGTCCATCTTAGCTTCCACGCCCTTTATCTTAGATTCCACGCCATTTATCTTAGCTTCTGTTAACTTTTGTGAGAGGGACATTTGTTGCACTTGTTCTTGTAATTTTGATATATCATGTAGCATTTCTTCCTCTTCTTCATGAGTCATGCTAGAGCTTTTAGGTTGCTTACTAGGTGTTTGCATTTTCTTTCCTCGGGCATTAGTTACCGATAATAATGCTCTACTATGCCCTTTTAATTCCTTCAAAATAAATTTTCAAACCAAGCTTAAGCAAAAAGTTGAAAAAAATCTACACACCTTTTTTCACTTTGTAGGAGCTCGATATTGCATTTGTTGTATCTCTGTATTTTTCGATCATCCAATTCTAAAATTGCAACCTACAGTAGCCCTCTGTGTCCTATTTCAAATGCCACTAGTTTGATCCAAATTGGATTCTCCAAGGAAGAGTTATGTGAAATCTCCCACAGTGACCTGATTATAGACTAGTTCAGTAGAGCGAACTTGTACGACGTGCAACGAGTCACTGTTTCGACCTTTGACTCTGAAAAATATATACAAGAAACTACAGTCCATCCTCTTTCTACACCTTCTTATGAAATTTCAATCTGATGCTCAGAGAGAAAGTTATGAGGATTTTCCCCAGGTCACCTGTTTGGAATGTAATTGAGGAGTCTGCAAAAAGACCAACTTCCTTAGATCATATCTTCGCAAATATAGTGCGAAAAGTTCTGAAATTCGGATCTGAGATTCAACACGATTTCTTCTCAAAGGGGTTTATTTTTTAGATTCTGAAACATAGCAGAAAAAAAGTTATAGTGAAAATTCCATGATGACCTGCTTGGAGCAGTGAAACCCTAGAATCCAAAGCTCTGATACCAAATGTTATGAAACCAGCTCAAGAAAAGATAGAAAAGATAGATCAACACCTTAGAATTTAGCCTCTTTGAGGAGGAAACCTCCTTTACATTACATAAATGAACAATTCTTGGATGATTCAAATGACAAAACCTCCTTTCTATATATAGGAGTCTAAGGAGTCACAATATAACCCAACCGACCTAACAATAGTAATATAAAGCCACAAAAATAACAATAGAGGGATTCTATGGGGCACAGTAATAATGATATGAGGACAATAGGGGCACAAAAATATTAATAAGGGATACAACTACTATAGTAATGGTGTAATCACTAGTATTATAGGGACCCAACAGAATCATTAAATCCCACAATATGCATGTACAATGCATAAACTCTATTTGCCCAGGAATTTTTAACTCACCAGTGAATCAAAATCTCAACCATCATTGGTTAAGGCCCCTTCCTTAACTCTTCGTAATAACATTCATTAAAATAGCCCAGTTATACACTAAACCATCCTTCTTCTTGCTTTCGGAACTCAATCACCCCTTAATCCTTCCCAAAGACTTTGTTAAAGCCTTTCTTTTAAATCTTCCTTACTGGGACTCATTAATCCATCTATCGGAACTCATTCGTTCCCATAAACCTTTATTAACCCTTCAACGGAATATATACATATAACCTTCCTCCTCCATTGGTTACATATATATTACACACAAAACCTTCCTTTAGCGTTATTTCCCTTTAATGACCACTTACAAAGGACATATACACAAACACATAGTTTTCCCCTCGGTACGCCTTTACACAGATCCCGAGGCACCCCTTTTCGCAATCAGGACATCGCTCATATTGCAGCACAATAATTTATCACAATATATGAATACACAGGAATTATACAAAATCTCGCTCCGAACCCATATGACGGACCTCAAAGTTTATACGCTTGTTTCTATAAATCGATGGGTCTGCTCTCCTTTGCACTATTCCTTTGACCTCTGCACTCTTCGATCTCTGATCAACGATATCACTTGATCGCATATTGCATGTCCGCAGTCTTTTTCGCTTGGCATCTATGATTAGATCGCGGTCGTCGATCTGACTCTGATCCGATGGTCCTCGTTCAATCGCAAAGTCACTATCACATTATCACTTTGGTCCATCCCTATATCGCTCTGATGGTGTCCACCGATGCGATTAAATGATGACCGTTGATCTTGTAGATTTAACGGTTGCTGTGCATTGATACTATACTCCTCTGCTCTGTCTATTTACTCAATTTTACGATGTTTTCAGTGTTAGCTATGGCTCATGGTTTCTTTTAAAAGTTTTTGGTATTTGTCCTTCTACTGCGTGACTTCCTTATGAGTTTTATCTTCTTCCCTTTTAATAGATTCAAGGATCCATCACGCTCCTCTGTCTCTCTTCCTCCTCTATGGATTCTCTGAACTCTGCCTGCATACACACATTTCTATACAGAATGCTGGACTTCACATAAATTACCATTCTACGTCTGCATAACACAATTATATAAACTGGAATCACATCATTGGATATATATAAATAAATCAAGGTTTACATATCACATCATTCTATCTCTTGACATGATTCTTCTAATTAATGGCCTCTATCCCAATCCTGCCCGTAGGCTAACAAATCATACCCTCAGCTGCCTGTCCAATCTATCTCTCCCTATCCAACCTATCTAACCCCTTAAACTATCTAAAATATTACAATTTATACAAGAATGGATTCATGAAACAATTCTGGTTCAGATCCAGAAATCTCTCACTCTCTTTTAAAAAGTCTCTCCAAACCCATTCTTTTCTACACCGACGCTAAATCAAGCTTTCAGTTTCCTCATTTCCTATTCAAACCAATTAAATCTAACAATTTGGCCTGATCTCCACACAGGGAGAATCAATCAACCACTATGCCCCTTTTTAGTCATTTTGACAATAAATAAATACTCACATACATTTAAATAAATAAAATTAACTAAATTCTTCATCTTCCAACCTCTGGCTAGTCACAACATGTGATCATGCTATCACATTGCTGACTAGGCCTAAATGATCCTGCATCAATTATCAATATGGATCACAAAAGTCTAAGATATAATATTTTATATATAATTTAATTTTATTTTTAATTGAAAACTTCATTTATTTTAATTAATTTATAATTTTTATTTATTTTGATTTTTATGGGTTGGAGGCCGAGTTGAAGAATTTAGACCTCCCAACCATTCAATTCAAAAATTATATACATATATCCTCACACATGCTAATACACCTATGCCACACTCCATACGAACCATTCAATTCAAAAAATATTGAATCCGTTAAACAATATAAACACCAAGGAGTTTCTTAACCATTTGACATTTTGCACTAACTATTTTACAAATTTTCTCACACAGTATTTCAGAACTCCAACTTCTAGAGTGAATATCTCAAGCTACAAGCCACAAAATTAGTCCTATGATAGCTCGTTGGAAAGAGAAAATCAATTGCAATACTCTGGAGTCGTTTATTTTAAAAAATATTCAATCTAAACTTCCCATAAATTCAGTGGAAAAGAGGTTATGTTTTCTTATTAAAATTGATTTTATGGGTTAGTTCTTGAGAATAAAATTGGATGCAGAAAATTTTATTGCTCTAATCTCATTGATTCATTATCTATCTATCATAATTGAAACAACGCAACAAGGTTTGGCTTAGATTTAGGGATTTGTTCCTAATTTACAAGAATCAATATGTATACGTCAATATGCATTTACAAATATTAGCATATCTATGGTTATAATATGTCTAAAATTTATTTTTAAATAATGCTAGAAATAGTTACTAGGGAGGTCAATACTATATCTTGAAGGTTTTTCCTTGAAATATACAACTCCAAATATCGACATTAGTTGATACCTCATTGATTTATAGTTAAAAATTTATTTTGAACTAGTTTGGCATTGCATCAAATTTGTTATGTATTGAAGAGATTTTTCACTATGATGAGTTTATGGGTATTAATGGCAGATCCCCAGTTCAAATCTTGTGGTATATTGTTGCTAGGATTAGCATAGTGAATATACGTGGTTTAAGGAGAGAGAAAATCATAACCTCTCACAAACAAAAAGAAAAAGAAAATCATAACGATGTACTCATTTACTTATTAAATTCAAGAAAAAATATTCTTTTATATAATTGAACTATGATGTTCGTAACATGTATTGACATAGTAGTGCCTATAATATTCAATTTCTCTTTCGATCCCATTAAAGACCCATTTTGGCAACTTTTTGGCCCAAGAGGTTATGGGTTCGAAGCTAATGGTTAGCAATCTAAACTTTTTTGTTAATTTGAGTTACTTAGAAAACCTAGGTCTATGATAATGTGCGATAATCATAATTCATGAGAAGATATTTGTTTTGAGTATTTATTCAAACATGGTGCACATCCTTCAAACTCCCATTCTTTTTAGTTCATTCTAATATTTTTTCAAACAGTTTGTGCACGTCCTTCGAATAATCATATTTGGGTGTTTGAAAAATCAATATTGGAGAGATAAAATTAGTGGATAATTGGAGATTTGGAATGCATAAAAAAGATTTACAAGGAGTTTATTTGTTGCATTTTTTGCATGAGGAATGAGTAATCTAAAATAGAAAAGAAAAATTAGCAATGAGGTTTTAGAAATTTATTTGGAGTAAATTAAGAATTTTTTAAAAAAAAATATGGAAGTGTAATCTCAATATTTATATATAATAATATTGAATAACTACATTATATATAAGTAATATAATAATTACAAGTTTCCATTACAAGTTTTGGGTAATCGTGTACATCTTGAATGGATTTCTTTTACCACTCATGCTTCCAACTTATCTAAATAGTAATCCTTAGAATTGGAATTTATGTATTTTATATATGATTTTGTTATTAATATTGTTATTTATTTTTATAATCTATTAATTTTATATAAATATTATATGTGGAATCTTTTTAAAACAGTATAGATAAATGTTTTCTATTTATACAAAATGAAGTATTTGAAAATAAAATTAAAATAAAACCAAAATAGTGTAAAGTTTTGGATGGTTGTCATTGACATTTTTAGGGGTACTAGGTTAACATTTAAATATTTATAGAAAACTATGTTTAGTTAATGTACCCTATTTAGGAAATAATCAATTTAATATTTGTTTTTCTCCTTTAATTCACACTAAAAATTATTATTGAAAATAAAAATTTCGGATGAGTAAAATAGAGAAAATTTCCATGCTTCTCAGAGGATAATGTGATTGGATCCAATATTTTCCATAAGAAGGATTGTGTTAGTGATATGCTTCATGACCATTTTTGAGGTGGAAAAGAATCACATATGTCTAAATGCAAAGTTTGAATTGCATATTAATAAATGGGTTGATTTAATGACATAATATTCATTTAAAAAAATTTATCAACTCATATTAACCTAGGAATGATTTCATTTTTAAAAATAAAAAATATGATCACAAAGTATTAACAATAACAAAATAGTTTGTGTGTGTTTAGTTATATTTAATTTTAACATCAATTGGCATTATCTCATATGAGTGGGTAGAAAGATTAATATTTGCCCCACCTAGGTTCAAATCCCTACTATATAAGTATAGAATTATATATTATATTTAATTTAATAATCAATTATGTATCTCAATAATAAAAAGTAAAAAAATTAAATATTTGACCTACCTAGTTTCCAAATCCTACTAAAAATAATATAAATTATATGTTTATATTTAATAACATCAAAAATTAGTATTATTCTCATATAAGCCAATGAGATTAATATTTGCCCTACCTAATTTCAAATCCCCTATTAATAAATATAAAATTATATATTAGATATATTTTATAATTTCATTAATATACAATTTACTTGATGCAAATTTTCGCGTAGTATTAGTATTATTGTTGAGTCTTTCTTCTAATATATAATTAGTTTTTCCAATTATTAATAATAAAATATTAATTTTATTTTATAAAAATACAAATCAAATATATAATATGAATTAGATATTTATATAATAATATTTAGATAAAGTAAATAATGATTTTTTTAGTACTCATCCACTGAATTATGCAATTAAAACTCTTTCCCTCTTGGTGACTTTTGCCTACTTATTATTCAATTAAAACTCTTTCCTTCTCGGTGACTTTTGCTTATAACACGGGAACAACCGACTATGAAATATAATGTACTATACATTGTATTTTTTTAACATAAGCATAGAATTCACCATGTCTATAAGATTGCAAAATTGTTTATTAATATTAATAAATGGTCCATATTTTTTATGATAACTCATCACATAATTATTTTTACATATTAAAGGAACGCTGGCTATTTATTAACCTTATATATTTTAAAGAGAAGAATAAGATACTTTTTTTATCATTTCCTTTTTTTAATCGGCATATTCAACTTTCTCTATTGATAAAAGATTTTTAAATGCGTTAGAGTGAAAGTATATATATCTCATATATATTTTTAATAATATATAATATATAATTAAATAGAGAAAAATTATAAAGCATAGAAAGGGTTAATATGATAAATTTAGGGAATATAATATTGATAATGATATTGTTATTTTTATAAAATTTATATATGTGTGGATTATATAGAGATATTTTATTTTGAATTGGTTATGGTTATACTTATTTTTTCCTTTTTCATTCATCAAAGGTGTTTATCTTTATTTAAAAACCCATTGTTTGAATGTGACCTTTTGGTGACGTAAATGAGGTGTAATAAGTATTTTGAAATGGAAAATTAGCGTTGAATGGAAATTAAGAGGAGATATGTTAGGCACTAAAATATTATTTGGTCAATATTATTATTCCTAGGATGTGGTATCTTAGAAAGAGAGAAATAAAAAAAACAAAAGATAAAGGATTGATGAACTCAAACACATGATCGCCTAAACTATGTTTCGTTCATGGTTACTTCCATGCGAGCTAGTGTAAGCAATACACATAGATGTTTATTTCGATATTTAGTAGATTTGTTATATATGAATGAATTGTTGAGGATAATGACTCTAATAGGAAATTGGACACATGAAGGAAGTAAAAGCAAATTATAATTGGTCTATATGATACATTAAGAAAGAAAAATTATGTTGTGGTTGGGCAGGTTGAGTTCATGAGAACAACTATGATGTAGAGTGTAGGCTCAGAGACTGATCTATGGACATTATAACGAGGCCATAAAACATGAAATATTACACACTTATATAATAAGCTAAAATAGCCTAGGTATCTTGATGATGTAAGGAATACAATAATAATTTAAAAAAGATGTCGTAACATTATAATTGATCGGATTGAGAGAATATTATTACAATTCCTTGAAACTACACATCAAATGATGTGAAAAAATAGAAATGATATACTTTGAAATAGTGTGCAAATATCTTGGATGGATAGTAAACCTATTATGAGAATGAGACAAAGAGAAAAAAAATAAAAGAGACAATGGTTTAAGAAAGCAAAAAAGGTCTCTAAGATTGATGCCCAATATTAGTGATATATATTTTATAATTTATCTAGAAATGAAGGGAAAATGAGGAGCTTACAAAATTTCTAATGGTAGGCTTCATAACCATGACCGGCCTGGAATGGTGATATAAATGGTAAAAAGTACTAGATATACACTAAAGCAGGGTGACAAGAATTTTTACAAAGAAACTAATTGAAATTGAAACATCCTAGAAGATAAATAAATTTTATCGGGAATATGTGATTCACAAGAAAATAACTTGGTGTGAGACTTGACATGAATGTAGAACTAAACAATAGTAAGGAGGAATGGGAACCAATCATAAAATGGAAATGATATATTTGAGTTGTGAAGTCTATATACACTTAGTGTCTTAGATATATTGATACTCTACTCATAAATTACTAAGAATTTCCATGGATATAGGTGAGTATATTATTACAATAAATAGATGATGTACAAAATGAAAAAAAGTCAGAAGGAACCCTAGTAACAATGACTATGATTTTCTCCCACATATTCTATCTACAAAAGCCTTTACCAATGGCAAATCAATTTTTTTGAGAAGATGAATTGTTGAGGCTACACATAGGGAAATTCATATAACTAGGTGCAAGGAAAGATGTTAGCCTAACATGCCAGAGCTATCAACTTAATCCATGTAAGGCCTTTGAGGGAAAAATAAATTTGGAGGATCTCGTTCTAAGGGATAGGGAATCAATTATGTTTTGAAAAATTATGGTCCTAAAATGGTAGTCATACTGAAGTTTAAAATTTGTAAACTGAAACAAAATGTGATAAGTAAAAAAATGTGGCCAATCTCTTATAAATACAAATGTGGGTCCTGTTAGTGCCTAAATCTACCTCAGGCTGAAAAAGCTAGGATCTAGGACAACATCAAACCACGCTTAACCTGGTAGCTAGCCCTACCAGATCGGGAGAGGGCTCTCTCCTGGTCAATCTCAGCAAGATATGATCAATGAGGGCCTGAGATGACTAATATGCTGATTGATTTTAGGCTAGGTATGTGTGTAAATGAGTTTGATTGAATTTAATGATGTTTTGTTGGCTCCAACGAAAAGGCAGATTTTGGGTGCGGGGAATGAGGCTTAGTTCTACAGAGGTCTCAATGGGGCAAGGTAGGCAATTGATTTGGCACTTCAAATTGAATGAGATGGAGAGATTAGACAAGTGAGGAGTTGAAGAGGGTAGGAAAACTCATGGATCCTCTTCAAACAGCTGAAAACATCAAAAACTAAAGCAAACCCTAGGTAGAGCACTACAATTTCAATGGATTCTACCCTTTCCCTTGTTTGTTTTAGTTAAGAAGAAACAAGATAGATTATGGCATACATAACACATAAGTGAATTCAAAATTACAGAAGAAAGCACTATACAAAAACACAATGCCACATGAATCCCAAAGAGTGCTGCAAACCCTAGTCTATTCCTTTGCCAAACTGCAGAGATGAATGTACAATAATGCTCAAAGCATTCACAAGAGTCCAACCCTTGCTAATGACTGAAAAAACATAAGATATAGGCAAACAACAACTCATCCTAGTCTCTAGGGGTCGAGCTCTTGAGTTTAGGAGTTGTTCCAACTAATTCTAAACTGAGAACTACAAATTAGGCAGTGGAACAACATGCCTCTAAAAACTAGGAACTCATTCATTCAGTTGCAAACTAACTTTTCATGGATGAATCTACCTTCATGAGTGAAAATTTGACATAATTACATCAAGATCCATCAATTTACATCAAATTACATCATAAGTTTGACATTAAGAAAGAGAAAAGTCAAACTGTAGAAATTTTGAATAATTTAACACATATTCAACAGAGATTATCCTGATCATGTACTATTGTGGAAAACATACACAATACATAAGCTCCTCTACGTTGATCATCAATATAGCAGCATCAATAACAATAAAACATTAAGAGCATTCACACATTAACACAGTATG
>APFE031692158.1:42975-70357 GCA_000404065.3 Pinus taeda | reverse complement strand
TACATAGTACACAGAGTTACCCAGTGATGGAACCTTCATAGGTCCAAACACATCACTATGCACAAGCTCTAATATCTGTTTCGTCCTCTTACCACCAAAGGGGAAACTCACCCGATTCTGCTTCCCATATACACAATTTTCGCAGAAAAAAAAGTCTAGAGAGCTATTACTCATACCTTCTACCATACCTTTACCATGAAGTATTCGAAGGCCCTTCTCTCCAATATGTCCAAGCCTTTGATGCCACAACATGGTCTTCTCTCTAGGGACCACTAGATTTTCTGCTCCATTTTCAGGAACCATAGAACTATTGCACCCGTCAACAACAGTGCTACCTTGCAGCTTGTACAGAGTTCTAATCCGAACTCCCCACATCAATACCAATGCTCCTCGAACCATATTTCAGGTATCCTTCTCGAACACTGTCTTTACACCTGCATCATCCAACTTGCTTATAGAAATCAGATTTCTGGCCAACGCAGGAATATGCAGAACACCTAGAAGGGTTCTTACCCTTCCACCTTGCAACTTCAGCTTTACTTTTCCGCGACCAATGATTCTAGCCTTCCTATCATCTCCTAAGAAGACATCACCACCATCATATTTCTCATACTCGCAGAACCACTCTCTATGGGGAGTGAAGTGAAAGGAGCACCTGAGTCAATCAACCATGCCTCATGATCTACATGTGTACTTGAAGAAGCCAAGTACACATCCCCACCTTCATCTGAGGTGGTTTTCGCCTCTGCAGAAGGAGCATCATCAGATCCCTTTCCTTTATCAGGAGCTTTAGATTTACACTCCCTTCTGAAATGCCCTTCCTTTCTGCATTTCCAGCACACCACCTTTGTAGGTTTTCCTGGAGATTTAGATCTCCCTCTAGATTTAGATCTCCCACTCGATGACTTATTTTTGTTTCTGTTCTGGGACCGTCCTCGTACAGACAAGGCATCACCATTCTGGTTTTCCATATTTTTCCGTCTCATCTCCTCCGTCAGCAAGGCTGAGACTATTTCATCAAACTCCAAAGCAGTTGCATTGCTACCTATTGCAATAACCAGACTATCCCACGAATCTGGTAGAGAACACAACAAACTGATGCACTTATCTTCATCTGAAATTTTAATATCAATAGATGATAACTGACTTACCACAGTATTAAATGCATTCATATGCTCTGTCAGCGAGTCTCCATCTTTCATCCTCAGGTTATACAGTTTTTTCGGCATGAACAATTTATTCACCAGAGAGTTAGATTGGTACAAAGTCCCTAACTTTTCCCACAAATCCTTCGTCGTAGCTTCCCCTGATACATTCATCAATATTGAATCTAAGACACACAATCGTATTGTGCTCTTTTCCTTCCGATCCAACTTCTTCCATTCTTCATCGGTCACTCCCGTTGGTTTAGTACCCGGATCTACCATGATCCACTAATCTTTATCCACCAATAGATCCTCCATCTTGAGTTTCCACAACTTAAAACTCTGACCATTGAACTTCTCAATCTCTATATTTCCATTTCTCGCCATCTTCTTTCACCACCAGAATCAATCTCACAGATCTCCCAATGAATAGGGTCTACCACAAGCCCGAGCGAAACCCCTCAGCAACAAAGGCATCACCTTGAAGCCAAAACTGCTCTCATACCAAATGTAGTTTTTAACCCCATACAAAAATTACCAACATACGAATTCTAAATCACAGGAAAAAATAAAAATGCAAGAGCATAACACATAAAACACATATACACAGATATTTTCCACTGGATCCCAAAACCGGGACTGCCAGCTTGATTTTTCATTATGTTCCTTTCAATGTTACAATACATATTTATACATGCCGAAGCATCCAATACCATTGACCAAAAACCATCGCATCCAAAACCATGGACCGAAAACAATAGCGTCCAAAAACATGTGCGAAAATCATCCACAAAACCATAGGTGGGTCCGCCCAACCTAACATAGGGTCCAAAACCTAAATTTTCCGGGGCACTGCCCCGGACCCCATAAAGTGGGGTTACGAGTACCCCTCAAACCCCCTATTAACAATCTGGAAAGAATATAACACAACCCAACAATGAGTTAGATTTGGATATTTTGCATTGTGGTCTAATGTGCATGTAATGCAGGAATAAAGGATAAAATCGTGGAAAATGTAGGGATAAAAGATAAAAGCAAGGAAAAATGGTAAAATACATCGGTAAAAACTCGAATGGGACAAGGGAGAGGAATTACAGGAGGTAAATCCTCCTCATTTACTACCCCTCCATTCGAATATCCCTCCATCAGCTGAAAGTACAAATAACCCCCCTTGTAGAAGGGAGCCAAGCAAGTGAAAGTGCAAAAAACCAAATCAGGAGTACTAGAAGGCAACCAAGTAAGTGATAGTGCAAGCAACCTCCCTACTAGAAGGCATCCAAGCTAGTGAAAGGGAAAGCATGAGTTTATCATTGATTTTGGAGTTGTACCTCCCTAATTTTGAAGGAAGTCATTGGAGACTTCAGATGTATAAGTAGAGAGGCTTAGGACCTTAGTTTTTCTAGTTACCAGGAGTTACCAAGAGTTAGGAGGGATTCGAATATTTTACTCTGGAACTCTAATTTGTTTGTAAGATTTTTTTATGTAATACAATGTTTTTGTAATGAAGATGAGTTTCATTTTGAGCTAGCACTCAGTTAACTCAGACGGTTTAAGCTCTTGGGTCAGGGCCTAACCGTAGCAGCCAAAGCTCTTCTTTATTGTATTATTAATTAGCATAGCCTCTTGTTTTCTATTCATCTTCTTAAGTTCATTTCCATTACAGCAGTAGCATATATTCATGGTTTGATTAATCATTTAGTTTAGTAGTTCATTTCCATTACAGAGGTTTATTGTTTAACTGTTCATTTGTTTAAATAATTGTAGTCTCATTACAGTAGTGCTAAGTAGATCATTTATGTTTTCATTCAATTAGCTGGTTAGCAAAGAAAATATCCATAAGGTTGTCCACTGGTGTCTCAGCCTCACCTCGTCCCTCTGGGACCATGATGTGAGGAAGAAACCTTGTAGCAACCCCAAAAACACAGAGTTTCAGTTTTGCATGAATTTTGTTGTTTAACATAGTTACCTGGTTCATTACATTGTTACATGGTTCATTTCATGGTCATTCTATCATTTCATGGTCACTTATTGCTCCACCCTCTTTCTTGGATCTCACTCATACACCCATTCTCCTTCAACATGAAATACTTAGGCGGAAGCTTTAATTCACAGTTTAAACGATTTTTACCCATATGTTACCTTTCACAGCAAGACCCGACCAATCACCACCCAATTCACTTTTAATGCTGACCTTTTTCACTTTAAATCCCCACCATGGATCTACCTCGCTAGATCCAATGACTATCATGCACCCGCTTGCCAACTAGCTCAGTTAAATATCCATCATTGATCTGCCTCGCCAGATTCAACAGCTATCACCCGATATCGCATGGATTTCTGTCTGATCATTATCTGCCCAAGAGCACGTGATAAGAGTGGTTTCCCCATGCTACATGTCGCCCGAGGAGGCTAATCAGGCGAAATTTTAGAAAATTTTTTACAGCTTTGAGGGCGCACGATAAACAACTTACTACCCTCTAAACCTGCACCATCATTTCCACATGTTTTTTCCCGCAAATCAGTCTGCACCATCAATTTGTCTCCTGATCTGAGGCTATTGCTTCACCTGATCGCCAACCGTCTCGGGTGATCTCCACAATTAATTAGCCCCACCCGATCCAATGGCTGTCGCGACATATCATGCGGATTTATGTCTTATTGTTATCACTCGAGAGGACGTGAGAAAAGTGGCTTCTCCATGCTACGTGTCACTGCAAAGGCTAATCTCCTCAAATCTCAAAATACAGATTATGGTTTTGAGGGCATGCGAAATACAGCTTACCACCTCCACAAACCTACTACCATTTATACACGTTTGTTTTTCCTGCGATCTAATCTGCATCATCCATCTTCTGAATAATCTTGTCTGTCCATCTCCTGAGTTAGCCTCTACGATATAATTTCAGTCATCCATCCTGTTAGTTAACCCTGTTCGCCCATCTACCTACGCACCCTCCTATTATTCAATCACATCTATTCATTTTCCTTTCACCTGCCTAATCCAATGGTTCTTATGCATTGTTGCTCATTACATCCTCCTTTAACCAATTTTTATCTCTGTCTACTCTTTCGCTTAAACATAGACTTAGCTTAGTTTCCTTTTCTTACCCCTTATTCTAGTTTTGATGCTTTTACTTCTGTAACTTAGATAATTAGCATTAGATTAGTGATTGATCTAGTAATTCTGCTTAGCATAGTTGTTTAATTGGTTAGTTAGGGTCTGGTGTGAGTTAGCACTACAGGTTGGTTTCTTCATTATTGCAGTATTGTAACTCTCCCTTAGAATAGATTTGCTCTTATTCCATCAAAATCAAGCTTCTTCTGACCCTATAGAAGTCTGGCTTAGAACCCCTAGGGTCTCTTGCCAAATGAGCAATGACAACAAGCAGTATCTTCACTTATACGTGTGCATATATCATTGTCACCTCCATGTTTGTATGAACCCTGGGTTAATAAGTAAAGCTGGTAGCCCTGGGAGTTGCAGCATTCTTGCTACAATACCTAGGCTCATCACTTTTTGGCACCATTTTCGGGGAGGTGTTAGAGTAGGATGTGAATTACCACTCCTTCTATTTGTAGTCTCTAACTTTCTTTTATTCTACTTCTAGTCTTCAATTTTCTTCCTTTAGTTAATTTCTGCAAAAGTAATCTAGTTTCTTTCTTTCATTTGTCATTTATTTGCTCTCCTTTCCATTTTGCAACCAGCAATTTCAATTCAGAAAGTAAGTTCCTTTTTATTATTAGTTTTTCATTCAATTAAGAAATTTCATTCTGCAAGTAGTTTTCTTTCTATCAGAAGTATTTCCATTTAATCAGCAATGTCATTCTACAAGTAGTTTCCATTCTGTTAGTAGTTTTTCATTTAATCAGCAATTTCCCTTCTGTAGAGTACTTTCCAGCTTTAAATAAAATCTTACATAAACTAACCCAAAAAAAATTCCTTTCATGCCTCGTAGGAAGAGGGATAATTCAGGAAAATGCTTGCCAAATAGCCCACTACATCCAACAGTCAACCTTCTCTCTTCTTTAGCGACAGTGAATTGGAAGAAACTTTAGGTGAACAACCTGACATATTTGAACCTATAGGGGAAGAGGATAAAGAAGAAGAACCCATTCCTACTAAACCAATGGCTGAAAACCAACATGACAGAGGAGATAGAGAGAGAATTGAGGCTGCCTCCCCATTAGGGAGGCCAATGGGAACACTAAAAGGAAGAATATAAGCCCCTTTGCTCTACCTAATTTCCATGGCTTGACCACAGAGGACCCCGACACTTACCTATTTGAGTTTGTTGTTATATTTTGAACCTATGACTATACAAAGGATGAGAAAAAGTTAAAAATATTTCCATCTACCCTCAACGATGCAGCGTTGCACTAGTTCATGGGTTTACTTGGAGATAGAATCATAACATGGGCTTAGATGTATCAGGCCTTTAACAATAAATATAGGGACTATTGTAGGTCAAAGGACACTAAAGAGGTGATTTTTAGGATGACCATAGGTTAGGATGAATCCTTAGAAGGCTATGAAGAAATATTCCAGCTCAGTTACAAAAGGGTCGGGTGCAGACTTGACCCCGAGTCACTAAAGTTAGTCCTGCTTAGAGGAGTAAGGGAGGATATCCTAGATACCTTGCATTTGTTAGCAAGAAGAGATAACTACCGACTACCATATGAGGATATCAATACTATCTTTAGAATCCATCCCAGGGAAACCAGGAAAAAGGGTAGGAGTGGTCAACCTATGTCTAGTACATCATCTTCCAACTCATCCATCAAGGGTGAAACTAGAAATATATTGGAGGACTTCAAAAGTGAGCTGTTACAAACCCTTTCCCTGCAATTGGATACCATTAATATCAAAAGGAAACAAGAGGAAGGAGAGAGAGCCTTGGCCATATTTTTTCCTAGATGCAATAGGAGGAATCCTAGGAATGAATGCCAATTGAATTGTATTGAGATTTGCTCAATCTATGAAGAAAACCACTGCACAAACAAGTTCCCTTCCCTACCTGGAATCAAAGTTGTATATCAAGGCACCGAAGAAGCGACTAAGTAGCTTTGCTACATCAACCAAAGGATACCTCCTAGGCCTAGACCATACCAGTAGGGTATGCAAGGATCGTCCCATGCATATTATAGGCCCAACCAAGCCACAACTATACCTTCTTAGGGACCCCTTGCTCAACCTTCCTGGTCTACACCCCCTCCTTGGGCCTATGCACCTCAATATGATTCCCAGCCAGCCAACCAGTAATTTCAACATTACATTCAACCACCACATCAGTGGAATACCCCACCCTAGGGGTGGAGGCCCCAATTCAACAATGTTCTAGCTCTATTGCGTCCACCACCTACCCAACCACAACTCCTACACTCTGCTCCACCAAGGCAACGCCAGATTCCTACCCAGCAAAATCCAAACCCAAACAATAGGTAGGCTCAACAAAAATACAGTGGATAGACATCATACCTAGCATATGCTATTTAAATCCAGGAGATCAACCTATGACCTAGGAGAATTATCCCATATAACCAACTTCCCTCTCCACATAAAGAGGTTGAGGAAGAAAGGGAGAAAAGAAACCTCAAAGTAAATACACCCTTTCTTGAAATATTAGCCCAACCACTCCAGCCTACCCCGGAAGAAACTAAATTTCTATGAGAATTGAAAAACCTATGTGTAAAGATCCCCCTTCTCCAAGGAATCAAATATATTCATATTTACAATAAATTCATTAAGGAGAAGTGCTTTAAGCATCCAGGAAGAAGAAAAAGGGATGCCCCTACCATTAATGTCATTGGGTATTTATTTAACTTAATGTTGGGGCAGGTAATATGTCCAAGACGCTTAGACCCTAGAAACCCTGTAATAGATGTGCACATCAATGGCACCATTGTCCCACACACTGTGATTGATCTTTGGGTTGCCATTAATGTGATGACCAAGGACACCATGCTCAAGCACCTCCAATAGTCATTAAGGAAGACCAAAATAGTTTTTCAACTTGGAGACCATTCCACAATCACACCTGATGGAATTGTGGAGGATGTGGTGGTATCCATTGACACTTGGGAGTACCCTATAGATTTCCTAGTTCTCTAGCCTAAGGTGAAGCTTACTGGTTACCCTCTCATCCTTGTGAGGCCATTGTTAGCCACAACTCATACCCATATTAGTTGTAGAGCCAGGAAACCATCAAGAATGGTCATATTTCCAAACAATTATTATTATACCCTCCTGCTCAACCCTCCCTAGAACATGATTTACCTTTATGGTTGGAGGAGGAGGAAAAAGATGAGCTTTATTTAGCCTAATTTTATGCTTTGGAAGCAATCATAGGAGGAGGGTAACAATAGGAGGATGAATTCATTGAACACTTGATCCAAAGTACAACTCCTAGTTCATTACCCTTAGAAGAAGAAGTAAAGGAAACATTGAACAATCATCAAATTGACTTATGCTTGACCGATGCCAACCCACTCCAAGTCAAAACCATAGAATTTGGCCCAGAGAAAACCTTGAATATTAATCCATCCCTTTCTACTTTAGAAGAGGAACAACAATGAAAATTTTTGAGAGAGAACTTAGAATCCTTCGCTTGGAGCTATAAGGAAATGAAGAAAGTACACCCCTTAGTGTGTACTCACTGTTAGTTCTAGTGTCACCAGGGATCAACATGAGCTCTTACTAGGTTTGGTTTGGTTAGATGTTTTTCACATGATATTCAACACAAAACATGTCACAAGTGTGTCCATCAGAAGAATCTCAAAAGGAGCTTTCCAATTGTATATCACACTCCCATAACCGGTTTCTAGATCAAAAGATATGATCGAAATGAATGATTGACTCTTGGTTATGCATGTTTTGAGGTCAGTTGCTATAGAGGAAAAAGTATACTACAAAATTAGTTTAGACAGGAATTTTACAAAAGTGAAACAATTTTTCGTCCATCACGGACCAAATATCAAAAACCTCCTTCAGTTTATGCAGAGGCATTATTATGTGGGAGATATGCAATAATGTTTGAAGCCTAAATTAAAACAAAACAAATTTTTCATATTTTTTACTGTTTTAGTCATTTTAGTGCAGTGCCATTCTACAACATATGGAAAGTAATTTTGAAAAACTCAAGGAGGTTTTTCTTAACCATGAGCCTTATAACAAAAACATATTTTAGTTTATTCACAGGTGTCGTGAATTTCGATATGTGACTAGATCTTTACAACTCATTTTCACAGATTTAAATTTTTAATGATTTTATATTTTAGAGATAATTTTGTGGCACAGATTTCGAGCAACTGGAAACGAATTTCCAAAATTTGAGAGAGGTTTTTCCCCAAAATGATCTTATCTACAAAAACCTCTTTCATTTTGTAACAAGTGTTATTTTTTAGGAGATACGAGTTCATCTTCAACACCTATTTTTATAAATTCGGTCCAAGTTTAATGTAACTGATTCTATTTTGAAGAAGATGGTTGAGCTCAATTCCCTTAGTAGAGGGATGAGAAAATGTATATATTTTATGAATTTCATAGTGTAGAGGCTAGATTTTGGTAGCAGAGAGGCTATCCTGGATTTGTGTAAAATTTTTCCTAAATATCACTTTAATAAAGCAGTATTTTGCCCTTTGGATCTAGGATTCATCGCAGTGCTGATGTTTCGTAATCTTTTCCTGTAATTCATTTACACATTATGTTTTTTCTACCTTTTTACAACATTATCTAAGTGATATATTAGGAATTCATCCGTAATGATGCTCCTTTTGTGATGATTTTGTTGTTAGTTGTAATGGTTGTCTTAGCAGAATTTATCCTTGGTTAGATGCTCTGTTGAGCAACCACGTGATTCTCTTTCATCTAAAGTTTTTTTTGAAGACTCATCCTTTGTCTGATACCTGCAAGGTAGGAGGATTTCTATCCTATGCTTCTCACATTTACAATCTTCACTTGGCTGAACATGGCACTTAATTTGCCCCAGGTTAGCCAGAAAAAATTGACATTGATTCCATAGTCCAAATCATCCTTTCTCTTGTTGTTTCAACCCAAAACAAATCCAATCAAATCCTTTGAGCTACTATACTGAACCTAAAATCCCTATTCATTTTAGTCATGTCAACTGAGATTTATAAGGAGAGAGCCCTCTCCCGACCTGGTAGGGCTGGCTACCAGGTTAAGCATGGTTTGGTGTTACCCTAGACCTACTTTCCTTCAGCATAAGGTAGATTTAGGCACTAACACTCACTACATATACATCAAATAAGGTTGCAAGCCAGTCAAGAAACCACAAAGGAGAATGAATCCAACCCTTAAAGACATAGTCAAAGAAGAACTACAAAAACTGTTAGATGCAGGGTTCATTTATCCTATCTTTGATAGTGATTGGGTCTCTCCTTTAGTGTTAGCTCCCAAGAAGAATAACAATTGGAGGATTTGTGTTGGTTATAGGGAATTGAATAAACCCATAATGAAGAATCATTTTCCCCTACCCTTCATTGACCAAGTGCTAGATGGCCTGGGAAGGAAGAAGTTATTTTTTTTCCTAGATGGATTCAGTGGCTACAACCAAATCCAAATTTTCCCAGAAGACCAGGACAAAACCACATTCACCTGTCCTTTGGGTACATTTTCCTATATGGTCCTTCCTTTTGGCTTATGCAATTCTCCTATCACTTTCCAGAGAGAAGTCTTGAGTATTTTTGTTGAGTTAGTACATGATGTTGTAGAGATATATATGGATTATTTTACACCTTACGACTGTGATTTTCAAGAAGCCCTAACTAACATAGGAAAATTGTTATGAAAATTCATTGAAATGAACCTCTCTCTCAGTCCAAAAAAATGTCGCTTCTTAATGACTGAAGGGACTATGCTAGGTCATTCCATATCTAAGCAAAGATTGTAGGTGGACCCAAACAAAATAGCCATCATCCAAAGGGTCCCACCTCCACAAAGGTAGAGAGATGTCAAGAGTTTCTTAGGGTTACTTGGATAAAAGGTTCATAAAGGACTTCAACAAGTTGGTCTTTCCTTTGTTTGGATTGTTGGCCAAAGATTCTAAATTTATATGGTTAGAGCTGCCAAGAGGCCCTAGACATTCGAAAAGGTAAGTTAACCACTGCACCAATCCTTAGAGGCCCAAACTGGGCCCTCCCCTTTCATATTCATGCTAATTCCTAACGCAAAGCCATAGGAGAATCCTTAGGCCACGTAGAGGAGAAATTTCCCTACGCCATCTATTTTACTAGTAAAAACATGTCCAGGGCTTAGTTAAATTATGCTCTGACTAAAAAAGAACTCCTATCTATTGTGCATTCATTGAAAAAGTTTATGCATTACATTACAAGCTATCATACATTTGTGCATACTAATGATGCCACAATTAAATATTTAATGAACAAACCAGATGTAAATGCTAGAACCATAAGATGGTTACTTTTATTACAACAGTTTAATCTAACTATTATTGATAAGCCTGATAAGGAGAATGTTGTTCGTAACTTTCTATCTAGGATGAATATACCTATAGGTGAAGAAAGAATGGTTGATGATCAGTCGTTAGACGAGCATTTGTTTTCTATTTCAGTGCTCTCACCATGGTTTTCTGATATAGCAAACTATTTGGTATTAGCACAGTTTCCACCAAACCTTCCCTCCAGAGAAAAGAGAAAGATAATCAGGAAAAGTGCCCCCTTCACCTGGATTGGGGGAAATCTGTTCAAACATGGCCTAGATAAAATCTTGAGAATATGTTTAAGGGGCGAGGAATGCTTTGAAATCCTTCTGACCCATTGGTGAGCACCAATATTGAAGCAATAATGCTGCAACTCCTAGGGCTTCCTACTTTACTTTTATCAACCCGGTAGTTCGTAACAAACTTGGAAGCGATGGTGTTGTATTCACAAGTACTAGCTCTTACTGCAAGCTCTCACTTGGTCAGCTAGTGCAAGATCACTAGGAGCTCAAGCCAACTTCTATGAATTCTCATAAGAAGCTTTTAGTTGTGATGAAAGAAAGCTAACTTTACGAGGACTATTCTACATGCAAAAAGAGAAAGAACATTGGAATGTAAGGCAAACCCTAATTTATCCAACCCCACTTTTGCAAATAAAGAGATAGGAACTGATGCAATGAGTGCCATTGACTACTGGAAAAGGTAAATTACATTTTTTCAAGATACTTCTAAAAAAAAATGAGAAGAAAACATCTTTTTGTTCTTTTGAGTGTTTTTATGTGAAATTATTATGCCTGTAATTTATTTGGTTGTGATTGTGCAGAGGTTTGGTGGTGAAGGAAGATGGAATTTTCTTTTTCAGATGTGGAGGAAGGTGTGGAGAGGTCCTAAGAAGCACCTAGTACCCTTCTGAAGACTTCCATTGCAATCAGATTTCGAAAAACCATTTACAGGGAATTCTATAGGAGGCTGCAGGGGATCTACAAGAGGAGGCCGAGAGCTATTTTTGGAAGCTTTGAAGGTGGAGAAATAATGGAAAATGGTAACTAAAGGCTATATGAAGCTATTGAGGTGTCTATAGCTTGTCATGGAAGATTAACAGGGAACATGATGGTTGGATTTGTTCAAATGGCAAGAGGGCAGCTTATGGAGAAATGCAGAAATTAGGGTAGATTGGTGAAATGTTGCGAATGAATTGGGAAATATGTGAAAAGTGAGTTGGTGCTGGCTACTTTATGGATGTATGGTGAGCTAAGGTGTCCTACAAGAGATCTTCACATTTACTTAAAAAAACTGATCAAAGAAAGGACTAACTATACCATGAAAACATAAATTTCTCTAGCTTGACCTAATTTCTCACCTACAAATAGAAAATGTTGAACAGTAACCTTTGAACATAAAAACATGCAGAGAGATATATTGTAAAAGAATAGGAAATGATCTAGGCAACTGAATCTGAAGCAAAGCATAAATATTTCCAAATCAAGTCATCACACTAGAAATTGAATGGGAGAGCAAAACTGTGTTTTTGGTGGCAATAATAGTGCCTTGACCTCAAATCATAGTCCCAAAAAGGGGAAAGGAGATCAAACCCTACTGTTGGCCATTTCGAGTCTTAGTCTATCACTACATTAACCTACTTGAGCAACTAAAAAAAAACAACTATGAAAACCATCAAAAGTAAGTTATTCTAACAAGGCAAAATAAATCTATCTAATAGAAATTAACTTGTGCACTGAAGCAAAAACATATAAGTACAAAGCAAGAGGTGCTGGGTAGCTTGGGTTGGGCCCTAACCTAATATATTCAGCCCTGTGAAAGAGATCAATGTTGGCTCAAAATCTGTTTCATTTCCATTATCCATAGTAAAAGTCACATTACATAAACTGTTCTCAAAAAGCAAGCTCAAAAATGAGTTGAACAAGTGCTGCACAAAAGTGCAAAAATTCTACTAATGACTAGCTAACCTATTGGGGTTCTAAGCCCCCTTACTTATACAAATTGGGTCCCCCAACAGCCTTCCTAAAATCAAGGAGCTCAACTTCCCAGAACTGGAGATAAACAACAATCCTTCCTTACTTGCTTGGATGCCCCTTGGATGCATGAATGTGGCTGCTTGGGAGGATTATAAGAAAGGGGTCATAAATGAAGGAGAAACCCCCCTACAAATCCTCTTCCTTGTTTTCCTCAAATATTCATTGTCATTTGCTCATAAATCCTTTGACTTTGTCCAAAATTGACCAAAAAATCTGCATAAAGCACACATTAGACTACATGGAAAAAAGACTAACCCAATTCACTATATTAGCATAAATATAATAAAAAAACATGAAATAAACTAATTAGAATGGTGGATTAAGTTGAATTAAGAGGCAAAATGAGCCCATATAATTACCCATTTCTACGTCTCATCATCATCCCCTACTGAATGGGTTTCTCATCCTCTGAGAAACTAGTCTAACTCTTCATCCTTGTTGGCTCTGATAGATTCCCTGACATCCCATGCTTCTAATGTGATGTCTTCATCTTTATTGTTGAATCTTGCCTTTCTATCCACCTCTTCCCACTATTTATGTTCTTCCTCCTCTTTTACTCCTTCCAACAGTCCTAGCAATAATGGAGGACTGAATTTGAGGCCAATCCAATTGGCCTTCAAGCTTTGCATAGAGTGCTTATATAGTGGCACTCTCCTCATGGCTTCCCTCATCATGTTTGGGGAGTGATACTCCCTAATCTGTAGGTTGTGTGGTAATGTGTTCCACCTTCTCATGCAGGCATGGATGCATTCATCTCCAAAAAATCTCTCCATGTCCTCAAAATGTGCAATAGCCTCGGCATGCTTATCAACATATTTGGGGACACTTTGAGGATTAACTACAAGGTGTTGGTGGGCATAGATGAGAGCCATGGGGTCTACGGGCTCTGCTCTAATCATCAGACGTTCATTCAGCTCTTTTGCATTCATTTTCTAGATCTCTACTGCCGTTTCCTCTTCATGGCTCATCCAATATGCCATGGCCATCAGCTCCAAGTCTCCTAACACAGCATTGGGATCCTGTAGGTTCATATCAGTAAGGGTCATGTTATGCAAGTAAAACAATGCCAGCTTCACTTTTTCCTCAGCTAAATTCTGATCACATAGATCCATGAATTGGCCATGATCCTGAAAAATGTATGGTTCCTCTCTAGGCCAGAGTCTTTATTTGAAATTGGAGCCACTGATCCTTGAGGTACACTGCATATGATTTAGTTGGATACCTACACTATAGTACCTCCATAGCCCAGCTGTCCATGCAGGCTAATTGGGTTTCTCTTTCCTATAGCTTCCTTCTTAAGATTAATACCTCATTTTCTACCTGGGGTTCCCTTTCTTGTTGTTGTTTTATTAATATCTCACCTTCTACCTAGGGTTACTTTTCTTGCTGATGTATTTTTAAGATTAACAACTCATTTTCTACCCGAGGTTCCCTTTCTTGCAGTTATTTTTTTAACATTTCATTTTCTGCCTCCTATTGAGCACTTCTGATGCTTTTCGTATGCCTAACCATGCTCAATTCTTTGCCCATTTTTATCAATTTGTATTCCCAATGTCTTCCACCCCTTTTGATTTTGCAATCTACATCCATGTATGGGTCCTTACTCTTTCCTTTTCTAGCTCAAAGAAAAGAGGGACTGCAAACTTTTGTGGGATGATTTTCCCTCCTTCAAGAAGGTTGTAATAAGAGACTAAATTAGGCTGAGGGTCAGGCTCTAGTATCTATTTTGCCTTATCTTTCTCCTGGGTCTGTCCTATTGCCTTCTTTTCAAGATTCTCAGTCTCTTGAAGCTTTGTCAATGTCTCCTATAGAGCAGTCTGGGCCTACCGTAGGACTGTTTTAGAGTCCATAATTTTGATCCTTTCTTTCCAACTAGAATCTCTAGGGTTGCCCATTTCATAGGTAATGGGGGGTTTGGATGGAGATTCCTCCTCTTTCATAGTAGAGACATATTCAATGAATATGGGATCCTTTGAAGGCGGCTGAGGCTTCCCCATCTTTATTATAGTGCTCTTTCGAGCCATGAGGTACATAGATGGATGTCTCTTCCTTTTTCCTTTGGGCTTGGCTAGAGTACTAAGTACAGTAAGAACAACTGCTGCCTTTCTTACTAGTGTCTTAGGAGACACTTCTTCCTGCTTTGCTTCTTCTTCTTCATCTGTTGTTTTTCCTGTTTCTGCTAGTGTTGCTTCTGCTATTTCTGATATTGTTTGCTCCTCTGCTTGCTTAGCTTCTACTTTTCCTGTGGAAACCTTTTTCTGAACTATATTAGGCTTGTTCCTTTCAGTTCTTGGCCTCTTCTTTTTCTGTTCTGTGGTTTTACCCTTTCCTACTTTTTGTTCTTTCTTATTCTCTACTTGAGGCTCATCTTTGGTGGTGTCATGTTTCCGTTTTTCTATTTGGTTTCCTTCTTTTTTTGTGTGGGGTTCCTCTTCTTCCACTTGAGTGTTCTTTTCTTATTCATGGATTCCCTTCTCAGCTTCTCCATTTTTCTTCCTCTTCATTTTCAGACGGACTAACGTCATAGGTGAGATTTTTTATATCATTCTCTTTAGTCATGTTTTTGAAAATCTCCCAGGCTATGGGGATTGTGAAAGTGAGGAGGGCATCCTCCACTAGCAATTTAATTATCCCATGGTGATTCAATTGGTTTGGAACCCCTGCCTTCAATTTGGTGCTAGATTCTATTAAGGATTGGAGGCGGAAATATGGAATACTGAGTTTTCTGGATGCAGCAAGGTCCATGCCATATTTGAGTTCATGTAACAGTCTGAAATGGTACCCATAAACTATGTTGTATCTTCCTTCATAGGGGATGTATTTCATAATCTGATAACTAACCTCATCCCATGGGTAGTGTATACTTGTTATCCTAATGTCGTTCTTGTCCTCTGTAGGATGTTTATTAAGCTGGAAAAATGTCTACTTGGAAACTTAACCTAATAGTTTTTCTTCCTTGCTCCGAGGTAGTCCAAGTGGGAGACTTGTAATCCTGTTGATGAACTTTGGGGTGGTTTCTATAGTTAGACCCCTGAAACTGACAGTGGCATGAGTTTTTGGGTGAGGTTTTAAAGACAATATAAATTCCTCTGTGACTTCATCATCATACTCATGCAGCTTTTCAAGGAAAGGCATCCAATTTCCTCTAGTGACGAGGGCTACCACTTCTAGATGTTCATGCAGCTTAGTTGAATTCAGAGGCTCCTTCCACATAAAACACCCTATCATGATGTTTTAGATTCTGCTAGAATATCTCAGTTGAAGAGGGAGGCAACAAGTTTCAATCCCGAAAACAGAGGAACACCTGAGGTTTACTTTCAAGAAACAAGGAGAAAGTTTTTGTGTTCTTTCTTTTGTTTTGAAAAAAAAACAAATTTCAACTTTCCTTCCTTCCAAAATCCATTCTCTAGACTCACATTACTTCTCTGTCTGTTTGAGGGAAATAATATCTTTAAAAAACAGAAAACATACAGAACTATGTTTTTTTCCTTTTTCAAAATAAGAAGATACCCAATGCAAGTTCACTCTTTACAGGCTTGATTTTCTAGAGTTGCATCATTTATTTACATAGGAGAATACCATGGAGGAGAAGGAGACAATCTTTTACTGCAAAAGGAAAATGGAGAAACTGTATACATACATACATACAGATATATATATATATATATATATATATATATATATATATATATATATATATATATATATATATATATATATATATATAAACATAGGTAGACTATGTTCTCACGTTCCTTCCCTTTTCAACTCAATACCTCGCTTGGAATCACACCACTTTTTGTATATATATGGAAATGCAGAGTGGGTTTTATTGAGCCTACCTTTTTCAACCCGAATTTGTCGTGAAATCCTAAGTTTTCCTCTGCGATGCTGCTCATTGGCCTTCGTATAGAAAGGCTCTAATAGGACTGTGTTTTTTCTCTTGTAGAGTCTGATAAGTAGAATGGTTATGAAACTGACAAAGAGTGATTGTTTTGACACTCTAGAGGTGGCAGGTAGGTGGCCACAGTCGAGAGTTCCTCGAAAAATGAGAACAAAAGTGGTGAAGGCAGTCAACTACAACATACTTAATCTTACAGGACCATTCTGCGACGATGAGGTGAGGTGGCAAGAAGGGTATGTTACCCTCATCTAGACCATTGGTCCCTACTTCAATTTCATGATGAAAATTTTATGTCGCATGGCGCAATTATTTCAATCATTCCCCTTATATTCCACCACTACCTGTTTTGAGATTTTTTCGAGTTGACTGAACACACGTGTTGATTGCACACATTGAGCATTGTTTGAACTGGACTAGGGTGGCCAATTATCTGGCCACTAATGTTGTTTAATTGCAACCATCTCACTTGTCCATGCAGTTTTTAAATTATACCCATGCAGCAAAGGAACAGATTTAGTCACTTACCTGTTAGTCGAGAATTGCGTGCTACCATGTTGCTGCATGCTCATATTTTGGAGTTCTATCCATGGATTTCTACTGTTGGCGCCCATGGCTTCTAAATTGGTGGCTCAGCTACCTCGTACTAGTGATATTCAATTAGGATCGGGCTCCTTGCACGTTTTATACATCTGTGGCTACACCGACCCTGCCTCTAGAGCTCGATTTTTAAGGGGATCAGCCACTATAGGAATCCTGCAGGATTTCCTGTAAGTACTTCTCCCTCTAAAACATTTGGTTGAGGCTTGAGTAGGGAATAGAGAGGTAGGTGAGGAAGGTTCTATCAGTCAAGGAAAGGTAGCTGGTATGCACTAAGTAAGAGTTAAGTTAAGGATGTTGCTTGTGTATTCTTCATTTTTTAAAAAAAACAAAAGAAACAGGATTTATGTGTTTTCTATGCAGGGAAGAAAGAAGCGAGTGGAAATGTAGTGGTGCAGGTATGGAAGGGAGAGTTAGGAGGATGAATGGTGGTAAGGGGGACCATAGGTCTTCTGGACAAGTTTCTAGCCATTTGATCCTTGTCTTGACTTGATTTCGAGCTCTCTGTGATTTCTACAAGAGCCTCCTGTAGAATGCAAAGAGCCTCTTGTAGGATGCATAGTTTTTTGGAACAAGTGATACCGAGGACTGGGAAAAGACAATAATGATGGCAAAATGGTCTGTCAGAGGTGTATTTGGCTTGGCCATGTCCAATTTTCTTCTATGGCCCTCCTACAATCTGGGATGCATTCAAAAGAAGTTAATTTTTCTGTTCATGTTTTTTCTCTTTTCTCTTTCTTCTTTTTCTCTCTTTTTTTTTTTTTTTTTTTTTAAGAGATAGTTAGGGCACTTCCAAGAGGTTTTCACCCTCACTGCCTACCCTAGATGCCTCCAAGGGGAGGTTTTCACCTAGGGATCTTTTATTCTCCTCATTTTTCTTTTCTATTTTTCTTTCCTTTTTTTTTCTTTTTTTTAGGGTGTGGGTGGAGTAGAGGCAGAGACTTTCTCCCCTACCAATACTCTTTTACTCAAATCCTTAATGAATTCTTTCTTGGAGAGGAGCTTCATGTAGATTTTCAACTTATGCCCATTGACAAGCATGTGAATGGCTTCTTCATCGATGGTCCTGATCAGAACTGAACCATTGTCATTGCACCTTTCTACTGTGTATGGTCCCAGCCATCTTGTCCTTAATTTGCCCTTGAAATATTTATACCTTAAATTATACAAAAATGCCCAATCTCCTTCCTGGAATTGTTTCTCTTTGAGGTGTCTGTCATGCCATATTTTCCTTTGAAACTGGACTACCTCTGGGTGGAGAAGGGCTTGCAATATTTTTTCATCCAATCCATTTAGCTGGAGTAACCTTTCCTTTTGTGCATGACTCAGATCTAGGTCCAGCTAAGCTACCATCCTTAGTGTTTTATATACAAATTCTATTGACAACAAAGCCTTCCTCCCATAGACCAGCTCATAGGGTATGAACCTTGTGGTGGCCTTTCAGGTGGTGTTATAGGCCCAGGTGGCCTCAACCAATCGATTTGCCCAATATTTTCTACTGTTGCTCACTACCTTGGTCAAAATCCCTTCCAAATCTCTCTTAGTAACTTCCACCTATCCATTTCTTGCAGATGGTAAGGGGTGGAAGTTTTGTGCTTAATTTTGTAATGTGTGAGTAGGTCTTCAATTAGATTCGAACTAAAATAACTCCCTTGATCTGTGACTAATTCTCTTGGATATCCAAACTTATAAAATATATTCTCTCTTAAAAACTCAACTACTTTTTCTTCTGTCGTTGCCTTGATCACCTTTGTTTTTGCCCATGTTGTCAGATAATTAGTGTACATGATGATGTAATATTTCTGCTTTGAAGGAGGGTTGACAGGACCCACAAAGTCCATGCCCCACTTCTCAAATGGATTGGAAGTCACTTGAGGTTGCAGGGGCATCTCATCCCTTGGAGTAGATTTCCCCATCCTTTGACATCGGTCGCATTGGCTAATATATCACCTTACATCTTGATGAAGAGTGGGCCAATAGTAACATGCTTGTAGAATTTTGAAGGCAGTCCTCTTTGCTGCAAAATGGCCCCCACAGGGCCCATCATGATAGGTCAGGAGAATGTCAAAAACATCCTCATCCCTGACACATCTTCTCAAAACCTAATCTGGGCCAAATTTGAAGAGATTGCACCCAATCCAAGGGAAAGGGGCACTTTTTCCCACGATCTTACTCTTCTCTTTTGAGGACAGGTGTGGTGGGAACTGTCCGGAAACCAAGTAATTTGCTATATTAGAAAACTATGGAGAGAGTACTGAGATAGCAAATAGGTGTTCATCTGGCATTTGATCATCCACCATTCCTTCTTCACCTGTAGGTAGATCTATTCTGGACAAGAAATCAGCAACAACGTTTTCCTTACCTAGCTTATCAACAATGGTTAAATCAAATTGCTACAATAAAAGCAACCATCTAATAATGCAAGAATTTGCATCTAGTTTGTTCATTAAATACCTAACTGCAGCATGATAGTGTGTACAAATGTCTGATAGCTGGTGATGTAGTGCCTGAATTTGTTTAAGGAATGGACTATAGCTAGGAGCTCATTTTTAATTACAGTGTAGTTTAATTATGCCTTTGACAATTTTTTACTTACAAAATCTATGGCATAAGGCAACTTCTCATCAACTTGCCCTAAGGCTTCTCTCATCACTTTGTTCGAGCCATCTGTATCAATGTGGAAAGGTAAGGCCCAGTTTGGACCTCTCAAAATTGGGGCAGTCACCAGTTTACTTTTCACGGTATCCAGAGCTTCTTAACAGTTGTCAGTCCATATGAACTCAGCATCTTTCTCCAAAAGACCAAACAATGGAGAGTCTAGCTTACTGAAATTATTAATGAATCTTCTATAATACCCTACTAAACCTAGGAAACTTCAAACATCTCTTACCTTTTGAGGAGGTGGGACCCTTTGGATGATGGAAATTTTCTTGGGTTCCACCGATAATCCTTGCTGAGAGATTGCATGACCTACCATAGTCCCTTCAATCATCAGGAATTCACATTTTTCAAGACTGAGGAACAAGTTCATTTCAATACACTTGTCCAAAACTTTTCCCAGGATAGACAAAGCTTTCTGGAAGATAGAACAATAAGGGGTAAAGTCATCCATATAGATTTCCACTGCATCATGAACCAATTCAGCAAATATACTCAATACTGCTCTCTGGAAAGTGAGGGGAGCATTGTACAATCCAAAAGGAAGGACCTGATATGCAAACGTACCCCAAGGAAAAGTGAAAGTGGTTTTATCTTGGTCTTCCACGCTGATTTGGATCTAGTTGTACCCGCTAAACCCATCTAGGAAGGAGAAAATCTCCTTCCCTACTAGGCCATCTAGCACTTGATCTATGAAAGACAAAGGAAAATGGTCCTTCTTGGTGGCCTTGCTTAGTTCCCAACAATCGACATAGATTCTCCACTTCCCATTTTTCTTTGGCACTAGCACCAAAGGAGAAACCCATTCACTGTCAGAGATGGGGTAGATGAATCCTGCATCAAGTAATTTTTGTTATTCTTCTTTGACAGTTTCCTTAAGGGTTGGATTCATCCTCCTTTGAGGCTACCTGACTAGTTTGTAATCTTCCTTAATTTATATGTGATGAGTACATACTGAAGGGTGCACTCCCTTCATCTCCTTATAGCTCCAAGCAAAAGCATCCAAGTGGTTTCTTAATAAGCTACACAATTCTTTCTCCTGAGAGGTGGATAGGGATGAGTTGATTTTCAAGGTTATTTCTGGGCTAAATTCCATATTCTTAACTTGGAGAGAGGTCAGGTCAAGCCACACAGAGATCAACTAAATGATTGGCTTGGATTTCTTCCACCAGCTCTTCTAATGGCAACACACTAGGGGGTGGATTATGAATCAAGTTTTCAATAAGATCATCCTTGGTTTGTGGTTCCCCCCCATGGTAGCTTCCACTGCACAAAGTGGTGCGGAATAGACTTCATCCTGATATTCCTCCTCCAACTAGAGAGGTAAATCATGTTCTAACAAAGGTTGGGAAGGAGGATATAGGAATAGCTGCTTGGACATATTCCCATTTTTTATTGTCATGTTCCCAGCTCGACAAGTGATGTCGGCATTTGCAGTAGCCAACTAGGGTCTTTCCATGATGAGAGAATACCCAATGAGCTTTGCCTTTGGTTGGAGAACGAAGAAATCAGTAGGACACTCCCAAGAATCGATGGAGACCATTGCATCTTCCACAATCCCTTCAGGGGTCATAGTGGAGCGGTCTGCTAACTGTAGTACTGTTGTGGTCTTTCTCAGGGAGCCCTGGAGGTTGAGCTTGAGTATAGTGTCCTTGTTCATCACATTAATGGAAGCCCCTAGATCAATCAAGGTATGTGGATTATGGTGCCATTGATGTGGACATCGACTACAGGGCTTCCAGGGTCTACATATTTTAGACAGATTACCTACACCAACATTAGGTCAGACAGTTGTCCTATGACATTGATAGTTGGGGCATCTCTCCTAAACTTGCCTAGATGCCTGAAGCACTTCTCCTTGATCATCTTGTTGTATATAGGCACATCCTTTATGGCTTGGAGAAGTGGTACCTTTGCACATAATTATTTCAATTCTCCCAGAAGTTTAGTTTCTTCTAGGGTAGGTTGTGTTGTTCCAGATAATCTCTCAGGAAAGGGTGGAATGGATTTTGGTTCACTTTCCTCTTTTTCTTCCTCATTAGCCAACTAGGGTCTTTCCATGATGAGAGAATACCCAATGAGCTTTGCCTTTGGTTGGAGAACGAAGAAATCAGTAGAATCTCCACAGCATAGGTTGAGGCATGGTGGTTCCCCACTATATACCTATTGGGCCTATATATTATTCGGGTTTAGGTTTAGTGGAGCCGGTATTTGGGGTTGCCTTGGTGGAGCATGAGGCAATGGTTGTGGTTGAGCAGGTGGTGGAGGGAAAGGAGCCGGAGGAGAGTTGTACTGGGGCCTCCACCCCCGATGAGGTGCATTCCACTCAGGCTGTGGCTGACAATAAGAGTGAAATGAATGAGCAGCTAGTTGAGCATGGTATTGAGATGGATATGACCAAGGAGGGGGTCTAGACCAGGAAGGATGAGCAGGGAGACCCCAATAAGGCATGGAAGTGGCTTGATTGGGGTTGTAACATGTCTGGGATGTCCATTGCATTCCCTGCTGGTGAGGTATAGGTCCATGTGGCCTCCTTTGGTTCATGAAATAGAGTGGTTCAGTGGCTCCTTCGACCCCCTCGTATGCAACAAGTAAGGGCACTGATTCGTATAATGGTCTTCTTCACAGACTGAACACACTTCTATAGATTTCAATGGACATTCATTCCTAGGATGCCTTCTGGTGCACCTAGGAAAAATGGCTAAGGTCCATTTTGCTTCTTCTTGTTTCCTTTTGATATGAAAAGTATCCGTTTGCATGGCAATATTATGCATCATCTTGCTCTTGAAGTCTTCAAGCAAATTTCCAAATTCACCTCTAAGGGATGAACTGGATGAGGATGTACTTTCTAGGGGTTGACTTCCCCTGTCTCTCTTCCTAGCTACCATAGAATGGTTTCTAAACATGGTCTTTATGTCTTCATAAGGTAGTTGGTAGATGTCACCCCCAACCAGCAAATGGAGGGTATCAAGAAGGTCTTCAAGGACTCCTCTCAGAAGGACCAACTTCAGAGATTTGGGGTCAAGTGTGCACCTAGCCTTTTTATAACTGAATTGAAACCTCTCTTCATAATATTCCAAGGATTCATTGCTTCCCATGGTCATTCAGAAGATTTCTTCCATGTATCCTTTGACCTATAGTAGTCTCGGTATTTGTTATTAAAGGCTTGCTGCATCTAAGCCCAAGTTGTGATCTTTTTGCTAGGTAACCCCATGAACCAACACAATGCTGCATCCTTGAGGGTAGAAGGACACAGTTTCAACTTCTTCTCATCTTCTACATAGTCGTAGGTTCGACAGACAACAACAAATTCAAAAGAAAGGTATCAGGATCTTCGATAGTCAACCCACGGAAGTGAGGTAAGGCTGAAGGACTTATGTTCTTCATTTTAGTGTCCCCATTGGTCTCTCGGATGGGAAAGGTACCCTCTACTCTTTCCCCATTCCCTTTGATGTTTTTGTTTTAAGCCATGGTCTCATGAGGGATGGTTTCTTACTCTTCTTTTGCTATAGGATCTCTATATCTCTCTAGTTGTCACCTATAGGTTCTTCTGGATCACGGCCACCGAAGAAGAGAGAAGGGTGACTTTGTGATGTAGTGGGAGTATTGGGTAGGAATTTCCCTTAATTATCTCTATTCCTACGAGGAATGAAAGGAAATCTCTTTCTATGTGATTTTTGTTTTTTTTTATGCTTGTACTTGTAAAACTGAAATTGATTGAACAAACAAATTGCAACTAACTAAAATGAACTTGGTGATATGAAATTGCAGAATTGAAATGAAAGCAAGGAAATGACTATTCTACTTTTGCTGGAATGGAAATTGCAGAATTGAAATGAAAGCAAGGAAATGACTAATCTACTTTTGCTGAAACTGAAATTGTAGAATTGGAATGAAAGTCGGGAAATGACTAATCTACTTTTGCTGAAATGGAAATTGCAGAAGTGAAATGAAAGCAAGGAAGTGCAAAAATTGAAAGAAGCAACTACTCTACTCTTGTTGAAATAAACTACTTAGCAGAATGTTGTAGTAGAAAAAAGAAGAAAACGGTAATCACAAAATACTCTGATGCTTCCCCGGCAGGAGCGCCAAAAAGTGGTGAGCACCAGTATTGTAGTAATAATGCTGCAACTCCTGGGGCTTCCTACGTTATTTTTATCAACCCGATAGTTCATAACAAACTTGGAAGCAATGGTGTTGTATGCACAAGTATTAGCTCTTACTATAGCCTGTCACTTGGTCAGCTGGCACAAGATCACTAGGAGCTTAAGCCAACTTCTAAGAATTCTCAGAAGAAGTTTTTAACTTTGATGAAATAAATCTAACTCTATGAGGACTATTCTACTTGCAAAAAGAGAAAGAAGACTGGAATGTAAGGCAAATGCTAGCAAACCCTAATTTGTCCAACTAACCCTACTTTTATAGAAAAAGAGATAGAAACTAATGCGATGAGAGCCATTGACTACTGAAAAATGTAAATTACATTTATTCAAGTTATTTTTGAAAAGAAATGAGAAGAAAACATCCTTTTTTGCTTTTGAGTGTTTATGTGTGAAATTATTATGCTTGTAATTTATCTGGTTGTGATTGTGTAGAGATTTTGTGGCAAAGGAAGATGGACTTTGTATTTGCAAAGGTGAAAGAAGGTGTGGAGAGGTCCTAGGAAGACCCTAGTACCATTCTGAAGACTTCCATTGCAAATGGATTTCGAAAAACCACTTACAGGGAATTCTACAGGAATCTGGAGCAGATCTACAAGAGGATCTATAGGAGGAGGCCAAGAGATATTTTTGGAAGTTTTGAAGGTGGAAAAATGATGGAAAAGGGTAAAAGAAGTAGAAATGAAAGTGTTGAGGTGTCTGGAGCTTGTCAAGGAAGATCAAGAGGGAACATGATGGTTGGATTTCTTCAAAAGGCAAAAGGGCAGCTTATGGAGAAACGCAGAAATTGGGGCAGATTGGCAAAATGTTGCGAATGACTTGGGAAATCTATGAGAAGTGAGTTAGTGTTGGTTTCTTTATGGATGTATGGTGAGCTGAGGTGTCTTGCAAGAGATCTGCACATTTACTTACAAAAATTGATCAAGGAAAAGACTAATTATACCATGAAAGCAGAAATTTCTCTAACTTGACCTAATTTCTGACCTACAAACTAAAAATGTTGAACAATAACCTTTGGAAAGAAAAGAATACTGAGGGATCTAGTGTAAAAGAATATAAAATGATGTAGGCAACTAAATCTGAAGCAATACATTAATCTTTCCAAATACACAAGAAATTGCATGGGAGAGAAAAACTGTGTTTTTGGTGGCAGCAGTAGTGCCTTGACCTCGAGTCATAGTCCTGGAAAGGGAAAAAGGAGATCAGGGCTTGTTGCTGGAATTTTTGTGTCTTAGCCTATCACTACATTAACCTACTTGAGCAACTGAAACAAAAATAGCTATGCAAACCATCAAAAGAAACCTATTCTAACCAGGAAAAATAAATCTATCTAACAGAAATTACCTTGTGAGCTGAAGCAAAAACATATAAGTACAAAGAAAGAGGTGTTGGGTAGATTGGGTTGGGCCCTAACCCAAGAGCTTCAGCCCTCTGAAAGAAATCAGTGCTGACTCAAAAAAAAAAATCATCTCCATTATCAAAAGTAAAAGTCATATTACATAAATTGTTCTCAAAAGGAAGCTCGAAAATGAGTTGAACAAGTGTTTCACAAAAGTGCGAAAATTCTACTAATGAATGGCTAACCTACTAAGGCTCTAAACCCCCTTATTTATACAAATGGGGTCCCCCAGTAGCCTTCCTAAAATCAAGGAGCTCCGCTTCCTAGAACTAGAGATAAACAACAATCCTTCTTTACTTGCTCGTCTGCACCTTGCATGCATCAATGTGGCTACTTGTGCTCCGAGTTGCTGATAGAGGATTTGAGGAAGGGGGTTGTGAATGAAAGAGACACCCCTTTCAAATCCTCTTCCATGTTTTCCTCGAATATTTGCTGCCATTTGCTCATAAATTCTTTGACTTTGTCCAAAATTAACCAAAACATCTACATAAAGCACACATTAGACTACATGGCAAAATGACTAACCCAATTCACTCTGTTAGCATAAATATAATCAAAAGCATGCAATAAACTAATGATAATGGTGGATTAATTCGAATTAAGAGGCAAAATGATCCCATATAATTACCCATTTCTAGGGCTCATCACCTTTCATTATGGGCACTATTGAGGTCACTTTACCGCAAAGAGGACAACATTCAAAGTGTTGCAAGTAGGCTATTTATTGGCTTACTCTTCATCAGGATATGAGGAAGTACATTAGTCAGTTTGATCGGTGCCAAGATGGGAAAGCCTACCCCAAGAGATGAAATTCCCCTACAACTTCAAGCGACTTTTGAGCCATTTGAAAAGAGGGGCATGGACTTCATTGGGCCTATCAACCCTCCTTCCAAGAAAAAACAACACATCATTGTGTGCACTGATTATTTGACTAAGCGGGCTGAAACCAAGGCAATTAAGGAAGAAACAAAAGAAAAGGTGGCTGAGTTCCGAAGGAAGAATATATTCTACAAATTTAGGTGACCTAGAGAGCTAGTCACAGACCAAGGCAACCAGTTTACCTTCAACATGATTGAAGAACTGCTCAAGCATGACAAAATCAATCATAGGACCTCCACTCCTTATCATCCACAAGCTAATGAGAAAGTGGATGTGACCAATAGAGCACTAGAGAACATCCTAACCAAGGTAGTGAACAATAGTAGAAACGATTGGGCTTAAAGAATAGTTAAGGCCACCTGGGCCTATAATACAACATGGAAGACCACCACTGGATTTACACCCTGTGAGCTGGTCTATGGAAAAAAGGCTTTGTCTTCCATTGAATTTGAATATAACACATTGAGGATGGCAGCCCAACTAGATTTGGATCTCAATCATGCATGGAAAGAAAAACTATTCCATTTGCATGGCTTGGATGAGTTCAGAATGCAGGCCCTCCTCCATATAGAGATAGTTCAGCTTCAGAGAAAAATCTGGCATCGCAAGCATATTAAGGAGAAGAAATTTCAAGAAGGAGACTAGAATTGTTATATGACTCCAGGTATAAATACTTCAAGGGCAAGCTAAGGACAAGATGGCTTGGACCTTATGTGGTGAAAATATGCCATGACAATGGTTTTATGCAAATCAAAACTATAGATGAAGAAGCCATTCCATCACTAGTTAATGGACTGTTGAGGGATATCGATAGCGAAGGATCTGCCACTAATGACTGCAAACCCCAAGGTACTGCCAAATGTACTCTAGATCTTTGCCCCAGAGCAATGAGTCAGAGTCAATAGGGAAAGATCCGCTAGGAGGAAGGCATTAAGGCATCCTTCATCAATCTAGCGCGAGTGTAACACGTAGGCCAATAATGTGGAAGGAATTGGACGAAGGAGATGTAGTAATCCAACCGAAGTACGTTTCCGGCGTACACAAGATGTGCCTAGCGCACGGCAGAAACCCTCTGAACCAACCAATAATGAAAGCTAACACAGAGGCGAGGTATCCACCAATAGGGTCAAATGGAAACCAAGGTAC
>APFE031692158.1:24682-42458 GCA_000404065.3 Pinus taeda | reverse complement strand
CCATATGATGGAAGAGATAACCAATCAGGGAGAACTGACTCATAACCAAGTCTACAGGTACCTATAAGTCAAACTAAATCCCACCCAAATGGAGGAGACTTTTTTTTGAGTGCTTTGTTCAAGGGCGACATGACTGACTCTAGCTGCCAATAATAAATGGAAATACTATCCCGTTCCCACTCTTTTTGGAATATTTAATTTTTTTGTCTTTTTCTGTTAAGATCGAAAAAGAATAAAAGAATGCTATGGTATAGTGGAAAGAACAACTGTCGATGAAACAAATGATCTAGTTCCTGGGAATGGAACGTTCCTATGCTCAATGCAGGGAGGCGAAAACTAGTCAGTGACACTCAAAGGTATGTTCCTTTCACAGGTCAAGGTGTGTCAAGTTGTAGAAGTCAAAGGTATGCAAGGTTGATTTTGCAGTTGTCATGGTAAAAATTTGGCTTAAACACGAGTCCAAGTGAAGCCGTATCTAAGACAAAAGGTGCAAATGGTCAACATGCAATGCATTAGTACAACTCAACACAAAGGAGCCTCTAGGGTATAAGGCCAAAACAAAGCGAAGAAGCTAAGAGGAATGAGTCTTCAACACATAAGTCATGGCGGGACTACAGAGCACTCCTGAGCCTACTCAAATTTGAGCAGCATGGGCAACAAATGCCAGTGAGGTTCTAACTACGATGCCCATGTAAAGGATGGCTCTACCATCATGTAATGATTTTTAAAAATCGGCGAGTGAAGATGGCTTAAAAACCATAACACGATGGGATCGACCCTATGGCGAATGTATCGATAGGTGGAGGCTAGTATGCATAATGCAACGGAAAAATGATTTCCCTAACATATATGCCAGTGAAAGAATGATACTTACCATGACGGGTCAGCAGTCATGGAACCGTCTCGAAAAAGTCGAAAATGTCCAAAATGCCCTGAAAAAACAAACCATTCTCGATATTCCAAGCTCCCAAGTTAAAAGCTACATGAGACCAAACAAAATGAAATTTTGAAAATTTTTTGCATTTTCAAAACTTATAAAAAGAGATTTTCGACTCACCATTTTTACCAATTGAGTTGGAGAGAAAATATTTGGAGCCAAAGGAGCAAATTTCCCATGTGCCAAATTCGACCCTTCAAATTCTTCAAAATCTTCCAGGTAACTCTTACACTTAGCTTGCAATTCATTGTGACTAGTTTTAGGATTTTTCATTGATGTTTCACCGTTGAACTATTGTTCAAAATTTAACCGCGGTGTATACATGGTTTGATAATATGAAACCCGCGTACACGCAGGCCCTATACGCGACTGTGTATACAGTAACCCGCGTATACGCCGTGAACCAATTTTAATCAAAAACTAATGGTTGAAACTCAATTTTTTCTCAGGATGCCGATTACATGGTGTGAAAGAGAACATGGAGCAGTGGATAATGAAGTTGTGAATGATCCTCAAGCCTTGGATGCTTTACGGGGATGTGGCTTGCTCAAATTCTTCAAACTACCGAACATGAAAGCCAATGTATAGCTGCTTGAAATGCTTATTGACTATTGGGATGTCGAGGAGGAAGCCTTCATGATTGATCAAATGCCACTCAGAGTGGAAGTGGAGGATATTTATTTTATCACGAGCCTTTCCTGAAGGGGAGAGGTAGTACAGTCCTGGGGCAGGACACAGATCAGTCTAACCATTGAGGACTACGTACAGATATACTTCCCAGGACATCCCAAGAAAGTTGGGATCCAGATATCTATCTGCACATGTGGCGAGTTTATCGCTGAGGATCATCCTGTTCACCATAGCTCGAGTGAATGGATCGTCCTCTCTGCATCAGGCATCACGGGTCACCATGAGCATAGTAGTGGATTGTCTCACTACTGTATTTGACTGGTGTACTCCTCTTCTCGCCAACATGAAGAGCCAGCTCACTTCTATTAAGAGGGGACAAACCAAGAACTTTGGCTACGGGACTATCTTGTGCACTTTCTTCTTCGAGAGGATTCCCGCACTCCGCCCCAGGGTAGCAGTTTCCATCAGCACCCCATGCGATCCACGCATGGGCCAGTGGGCTGATCTGATGAAACATCTTGGGGGTGGGGAGGTTCCTAGGACTGATTTTGATGATGACTTCTTCACCTGGTGGGATCAACAAATCATCGCCGTAGACGACTACCCCTATGCTGGGCTGGACTTCTGAGGAGATCCTGACCTAGCATTACCGCCGAACGCATCATGGGGCGAGATTGGTAAGGATTTTTTGATTTTATGAATCTTTTTGGATTTTTCAAATATAATGATGCATTTTGAAAAATATTTTTTGATGAGATTCAAATGACTAATATAATTATCACGATCCAGACATTGGGCCAGTACGACCAGATGGACTCCCGCGGAACAGACGACACAGGCGAGGAGCCGAAGAGGCAGCTGCTGAGACGGAACGGACTCTACACAACGTCCAGCGACACTTGACAAGACTGAGTTGTCGAGTACCGATGGCTGCTATAGAGGACCTTCCTGAGGATATGCAACGTCATGTGGTTGGCATGCCACGTGACTGGGTTCGCACTTTTCTTCGTGTAGACAATGCGATAGTTACCTACTTGGCCGCTCATCCTGAGCCGGGGCATTAGATATGCTGGACATGATTATGGGCATTTGAAGTCCCAATTTTGTATATTTTGGACAACATATGTACACTCGATATGCTTTTTATGAAATGATATATATATATATATATATATAATATTATATATATATATATATAATATATATATATATTATATATATATATATATATATATATATATACAGTTTTGACTTTTTGATGCTTTGATTTTATGATGAATGATTGATGTGCCAGCCTAATGCTTGATTAGCGATAGAATCAGCTAACCAATTATGAGATCTTGGAATGTGCAAATAATTAATATAAACAAATGATCTTTGCAACAACCTCACCCTTAAATACTGGCGATATAAACATGGATCCCCTACCCGATAAATGTTATTTAATTGAGACACTATTAATTGAGAATCGAGATAAAATACCAACGAGTCGATCTCATAAGAGATTGCCTCGGAAAGTAAATTAATAATGCTAGTATACTCATCCATATTATTTGAAGCAGGGCCAATGCATACGCCTCTTGATACCATCAATTGACCAGTTGGATAATAAATTACCCAAGCTACGGAAGTGAGATTCCGAGTGTGCCGACTAGCACCATCAACGAACCCAAAATAGAGCAAGTCATCCATCAATACCTGCAACAGCAGACCAAAAAGTGCTGACATCACAAAACTCTCAATGATATATGTACAAATATACATAATATACAAAGAAGCCATTGCTGAAATCCTACTTAAGCAAAGTACTTCTTTAGGTAGAGCCCGTTTCAGGGCTCCGCCAGCTTGTTTCCCTCAAAATTGATTAACTCATACGACCCTTTTTCTAAAACTCGTTTAATAATGAATGGACCATACCACATAGGCTTGAACTTGCTTGCCCCCAAGGTGTCTTTATCTTGGTCATAGACCAAGACAAGGTCACCTTCAGAAAAGACTCGAGGATGGACAAATTTATCATACTATGTTTTGACCCTTTTCTTATGAGCCTCATTCATCGTGGCGGCATCTCGACGCTGCTCATCGAGATGTTCCAAGTGAAGGAGGCGCTCTTCGAGACTCGAAGTCTCTGGAAGGAGCTCTACAAGCTAACTTAAGAGATGGAATTTCACATTCAATCGAAAAGATAGATTCCATCCCGTAGACTAACTAAAAAGGTGTAAAACCAGTAGCAGTCTCTACGAAGGTCCGGTATGCCCAAAGAGCCGAATACAACATAACGTGCTAATTGGACCGATTTTTGTCGATTGTCCATTGGAGTATCGTCTTAAGAGTTTTATTGACTGCCTCGACCTGTCCATTGGCCTGAGGATAATAAGGAGACGAATGCTCTTGGCGGAAACCTTATTTAAGAGCCAATTCAGATATTAGTTGATTCTAGAAGTGATTGCCATGATCAGTGACAATCTCTCTCGGGACACCGAATCTTGAGATAACCTGATTGAAAAGAACCAAAGCTGTCGTGTCACTATCGTTTTTATAAGTGGGCATGGCCTCGGCCCACTTCGTAAAGTAGTCTACAGCCACAATAATATACTTTTGATTCACCACTGAAGGCGGATTACAAGTTGTAAAATCAATACCCCACTTAGTAAAAGGACCGACGGTGACAACGGGAAAAAGAGGAGCTAGATGAGCACGCATATTTCGAGTAAATATCTGAAAAGGGTGACAGCATTTGACCGCTTCCACACAGTCTTTAAAAAGTGAAGGCCAAAAACAGGCAGCACGTAAGATGCGCTAGGCTGTAGCAAGCCCCGATAGATGACCACCACAAGCTCCACTGTGGAAATCATTAAGCATTGACTCTGCTTCCTCCAAGGTTAAACAGTGGCGAAGGATTGAATCAACCCCTCGACGGTATAAGGTATCACCAATGATAACATAATTTTTAGCCAGGTGACGTAATTTACGACGTTCATCCTTGGAGAAAGTAGAGGGAAACTTCGAAGTCTAGAGATAGACAATGATATCTCCATACCAAGGGTCGAGTGAAGAGATGAGGAATAAATGTTCGTCAGGAAAACTTTCCTCATAAATCGTATCCTCTCCACAAGGTAGCTCAGAAATTAGATCAACGAAAACCATGGATTTCTTAGACTTGGCTGACAACAACTCGAGATCAAATTCTTGCAAGATGACTATCCATCTATTATGTTTGCACCCAATCACTCACCTACAGAGGACAAATTGAAATGGATTGACCGCCGCTAAGACAAATTTTTTGCGTAGCAAGATATAATGATGGAGCCACTGGACAACATGAACAACTGCCAAGGCCAACTTCTCAACCGGAGAATAGCGAAGTTCAGGACCTATTAAGCCTTGGCTCAAATAATAAATCACATGCTTGGTGAGAGCATCGTCCTCCTGAACTAGAACCATACCAATGGTTGATTCTGCCGCAGCGAGATATAAAAGGAAGTCTCTACCATAATCTGGTGGACTCGAAAGCGGGGTAGAGACTAGTGCTTTTTTCAAAGCATCGAATGATCATTGCGCAAAGTCGTCCCATACAAATGGAACTCATTTCCGTAGCAAACGCATGAACCCTTTAGTGATCTCGGCATAGTTTTCTATAAACCGCCTTAAGAAATTAGCCTTCCCTTGAAGACTCTGAAGTTGACGAATGGAGGACGGGGGAGGCAACCGAACTATTGCCTCAACCTTGAAGGGATCAACCCGAATCCCTTCATTTGACAGAATGAACCCTAACAACTGACCGGATGTAACCACGAAAACGCACTTGTTGGGATTCAACTGGATTTTATAAAAACGACATCGCTCGAAAACCATTCAAAGGTGGCTAGGGTGATCAGTTCTCTTTCGAGAATGAGCAGCGAGATCATCCAAGTATGCTTCGATGACATGCTTGATGTCATGGAAAGAATATGACATGGCCCGCTAAAAGGTAGCTCCAGCATTTTTAAGACAAAAAGGTATCTTTCTATATGCAAAGGTACCCCAGGGACATATAAAGGCTATCTTATGTTGGTCTTTAGGACGGATAGAAATTTGATTATAACCAGAGAATCCATCCATGAAGGAAAAAATCTCATTACCCTCACACTCGTCGATAATCTAATAAATGAATGGCGTGGGGTAATTATCTTTGGGACAAGCCTTGTTTAGGTCCCTAAAACCGATGCATACACGGTTTGTTCCTTGCTTTTTATCTACAGGGACTGGATTAGAAACCCAGTCAGTAAGAGGAACAAGGTTATATGAAACCCGTCTTTAGCAACTTCTCTACTTTCGCCTTGATAGCTGCTGCTTTCCGAGGGTTAACCGGCCTAAGCCTTTGACGCACTGGTTTGGCGTTTTCATACGTCTTGATCTTATGTTGAAATATAGATGGGTCAATGCTAGGAATTTCTTCATAAGACAAAGCAAATACATCCCAAAATTCTTCGAAGAGGTTGGTGTAAATTTGAATTTCTTCAGGGGAACACTCAATTCTGATGAAGAGATTCTCGATCATGTTAGGGTCCCTAGAGATGTTTATAGGTGTTGTTTTTGAAATCACCGACATATTACCTTTGGCACGAACGTGTGCTGGAGCCAATGGGTTTGACACCGTACAAACATCACTAGTACAGAGCTCGAAGAATCTCGATTCTACCTATTGCAATGGAGGAAGAAAGTATGAACAATGGTGTAAATCTTCCCAAGTTCGATCTATACCCATCATTTCTTCAAGAATTGCTTCTTCTGAAGGTAAAACTAAATCTAAGCAGTCCAAAGCAGAGGTAGAATCAAGGCTCCAAGCGGAGGACACATCACCATCTAACTCCTCTTCGGGAAAAGGAGTAGAATGGTCATCTGCAGAGTTGGCGATAGACTGATATCTAAGCTCAGCTGCAGATATACGAAATGCCATTCCATCCCCTTGTCCTTCAACTAATGTTGTCGTAGGTGAAGGCAAGGTCCAAGGGTCTAAAAAATAACGAGTCCGAAAGAACTCTTCTCGAGAAGATTCCTTAGATGACGAAATGGCATTGATTTTAGCGATAGGAGAGGGAAACTCAAAAGTACGCATCAATGAGGAATACATCCCTACTCCTAGATTCTCAGTAGGGGGACGAGGGTTATCCACTAAAGGAATAGTAGAGTCGGAGGTTCCTTGAGGATCACCTGGACAATAATCCAATTGATCAACCTTCACGATCTTCCCCTCGTGAGGAAATCAAATGACATGAAACAGAGTCGAAACAATGGCGTCCATTTCGTATACCCAGTTCCTTCCTAGGAGGAGATCATAGTCTAGGTTACCATCTATGACTTCTACTTCAATATTAACGACTTTCCCCCCAACACATATAGGAAAGGTCAGGATAATCCCATGTAGCTTATGAGAATGGTCATCGAATGCAGTCAAGACGGTAGGTGAAGGAACAGCCGAAGGCGATCCAATAGCCTTCCAACATGACATCGACATGATGCACGTGGAAGCCCCTTCATCAATGACGGTACGAAAAAATGTTAATTTTCCGATATGTATACTTTATTTGAAAATCCATATGATAAGGGAGTCGCTTTTTGACATTTAACATGTCGAAAGTGAGCACTAAAGAATTAGTTGGATTGACCACCCTAATCGCGGAAAGTAAGGCACTTCTCTGAGCTGGACACGACTAGAGAACCTCTAAAGCAGACATAGTGCATGGTCTCTGAGCCAAATCCTCGATAATGGTGTAATTCTGGGTGGCCCTAGCATTAGGATTAATAGTCGCGCATTTAACGGAACCTTTCAGTATCCATGGCATAGTCTCAACAGGGGGTCGCTCAATATGAAGGTCAGTACTTCCAGGAACAGCCTTATCCTTGGAAGTTTCAGCTTCACCATAATCACATGACCGAGTAGCCACATGGACATTAGAACCCATCATGAAAACATTCGATGATTTTTCCCCTTCCTGGATGCCCCCTGCGGAGGTTCCAGGGTTTGAACTCGCGCCAACAAGAAGTTGTTGCCCTTGGGGAAAAGGGTTGGTTAACATAGCCTGGGAACTAGAAGTCCCTTGCTGCCCTAATAAGCACTAAGGGTCTTCAATCTTGGGGAAAATATGAGTCAAATGGTCTCCACTGCACAACTTGCATGGAAACTTGACTTTCTTTTTCGACTCATTTCTACCACCTCCAGCATTATTGCTGGATTTATTTGCATCAGGCTTCCCATCCTGGTTCTTTTTCTTACCTTGTCCTTTCTTCTTCCCATTGGAATTTTTATTTCCTTTGGGGTTATCAGATTGGACGACATTAATCGAAGAAGTTTGGGAAGCCGAAGGGTTAGACGATGTGACTTGGTTGTTAGAAGCAGTTTGTAAAGACAACTGCTGCAATTGATTCAACAAGTTCACCGTATTCGTGTCTACCGACCCAACAATACCATCCGCGTGGGGACCTGGCTTTGGCTTAGCTACATCAACCTTAGACCAAGGAGCATCTGGCAAGTACTTTTGTAGGATCTCAGACTAAGAGTAGATCAATTCTAATTGTTGGGCCCTAAAAATGGCTTGCTCCTCAGAATAGACTCCAGACATGGAGACATCCTTGGATATTTCAGGTATTAAAGATTTCAAGAACCACTCGAGACAGTACTCCGGAGGGATTTCGGCTTTAATGAGCCTCTTTCTCCATATCCATTCCTGAATATGATCAGAAATGTGAGTTGCCCTATCCTGACGAAAAGTGGCCAGTAGTTCGGTTCCGGCATCATACCAAACATGCAACTGAAAATGGTTCAAGAAAATATTGGCTGTCGGCGAATGATGTAAAGCTGCCCACATGCAACTATATATACCATTTGACCGCGTTACTAATCAAGGTGCGTTGAAATAATCTCAACCTAACCGAGTCATTGATCAGGGAGTTCGATGAGCACCACAAGTGGAACATGGTTACATGGTCGCCTGGGTCGTCACCACTCTTCCCTTCGAAGTTTGGAATGTCCGAAGGGAGTTTAGTTGGGACTGGAGGCCAGGCTGGATTGTACTTGATTGGGTCGTTAGTTAAATTAGTGAGATCTGGCAAGTTCAACATTGCCAGAAATGGAAGTCTAGGAGGAGCTTGGGGATTCCACCCTGACTATGCAGAACTCCCAAAGCTCTGAAAAGATTCGCCTAGATTTTGGAAGGCACAAGGCTGCCTGAAGTAACCAGTAGAACCTGTTGAACAAAAAAGCAAGCCTTGTGACCCAGCAAAACTCAGAGTTTGACCAACTCCGGCCGTATATCCACCATACCCAACAAAGTTTCCTCCTAAAGGATTATAAGGAGTTGGTAACCCCTGATACGGATTCCAAGCCGAAGCTAGGGGAGGAATACTTTGGAATGAACTAACTGTGGTATACGACCTATTCCCATATTGGCCAAAAAATGGATTCCCAGTTCCGGCACTACTAAGCCCAGGGTTATTCCAACCTTGGAAAGAATTGCTGCTTTGTCCTATAGAAGAAAAAGTCATGGATCCTATCGTTGGGTTGGAATGTGGTATATGACCACTTCCGAACAGAAAACCTTGGAAGGAAGCCAATCCACTCATCATGGACATGGTGGCCCCGAACGGAGCTGAAGGAATGCCCTGTGAATGGGTGCCAAATGGGAAGAATCCAGAACCAAAAGCATTGGTTTGGGAATTTCCACACATGGACGGTATGGAGGTAGACCCAACAAAAGACGTGCTAGCAAAAGATCCGAATAAAGAGATGGAGGGGATGGAAATAGTTCCTCCCCCTTGTACAGATATGGGAGTTTGTATAGTCGTAGCACTTGTAGAAGCCATGCTTCTAGTAGTGGTCATTGAAGGTAAGCGTGTATCGTAACCTGGACTTGACGGTCTATGTGTCGGAGTCCCAACGTATTGTAATACGTGTGGATGACTAGATGGTAGGGGAGAATTCAGATCCGCTAATGACTCTGAAAGTTCTTCTACCTCTATGTTATCCTCTGCTTGTAAGTGAACTCGAGAAAGAACTGGAGTGTTCCTCTTTTGTTTCGCGGAAGTATCAGGCCTTGCTTGAATACTAATGCCCCCGAGAGGAGGATCAATCCCTGATGCGTCAATTTCCGTGGGACGAAACCCACCGGTATTATTACCTCTGCACCTTCTCGTAGAAGGCTCTAAACTTGGTGGTGAAAGACCACGAATTCTTCGAGACCATCTAGGAGATCAGTCAGCCACTTTGAATTTCTTGTTTAAAATCTAACTAAAGACTCAAAAAATTGAAAGCTAGGCTGACTAAGAGCACAGAGCACCCACTATAAAGTCCCTAAAGATATAGCTAGTTAAACAACTTCCAAGTATTTCCGCTCCAGGTGATTAGGACCGGACACCAAAATACGAGAAAGTGAAATAAGGGGCTTTCCGAGGATAGTCTGGGATGATGAGGGCCCAAGCCTATCAGTGAAGGTAACAGAGGAAGTTACGCTGACCTCCTAACAACAACCTACGCCATTGCAAGCCCCCAAGCTTCGCAAGGGTGCCCTCCAGTAGTATTGTCGAGAGTGATACAATGTCGACCTCAGGTGCCATGGGATTCCCCTCCGCAGCCACCTATGTAGTTCCCTAGGAGTAGCAACTATGCATACCAACTCATCACAGAAGCCAGGTAGAACAGTCATGAGGTAAGTTTGGACAAGTAGGAGAGGGGGTATCTCTCTTCCCTGTCTTCACAGACCCTTGTGCTTAACTCCCAGATCCAAAGATTTCCAGGTCTTCCTAACGCTATTGGATTTTCTCTCGTTATTCAAACTCCTATGTTTGACATTTAAATGGCCTTGGAGAGTTAACTCTCCACTCGCCTAATCCAAGGCCCTAAAATCCTAAAACTTGTTGGTGTATTTAATTTAAAAGAAAAATTTCTAGTGAATTTTAGTTAGCGCTTGATTTTAAAATGGGTTGTTCTTTAAGTCAGGGGATGATGGAAGTGAAACTAGTGGTGTTTTTTAGATGCAAAAGAAATTAATAAAACCTGACTATATGCATATGCACTTGTCCTTGTTTTTCGATTAAGAGTAATTTCTATAGGGTTCAAGGAAAACTTCTAATGAAACAAACTTTTCTTTTCTTTTCGTTAATTCACACTTCACACTCAAAAGTTAAGAAAACTATGTATGCCTAAAGGGATGCAAATCTATCCTAATGCAACAACTATATGCTTGATGCAAGATTCACAACTCTAAAAACAAGAAATGAATGTTGCTTTGCTTATCAAAATTTCTTTTGCCACTTAGAATGTCTAGATAGAATATGAGATGCTACCATTCATTTCGTCTAAACACTAAAAACAAAACTCAAGATAAGCCTAACGAACTTTCTTTCACTAAAAGGAAACTAAATGAAAAACAAGTTCAAGAAAGCAAAACAAAGTCTTTCAAAAAGTTTTGTTGAAACTAGCAACAAAAAAGTCTTTTCAAAAATTCTCTCAAAAAAACTGAAAATTTACAATTGAAACAATAAGCAACAACCACTTGTGCAAGCTGACACCATACAATGCATGAAAACTCAACAAAAATAAATGTGTTTAAATATGCTTTTTAACAATCGAAAGCAACAATGAAAGCTTTGGTAACAAAGACCAAAAAAGATCAAAAAGACAATTTCAAGAAAGTATCAATTGACAACTTTCATGAAACAAAGAAGTGGATGGTCACAAAAAGCGGTTTTGTCAAGCAAACAAAGGTCACCAAAAACCAAATCCAACACAAAGATTGATAAAAATCTTTCTGCTCTGATAAATCAGAGCAGCCAAGATTCCAACAAGAAATCTTGCGTGCTTTTAGCAAAAAAACGATGATGCTTGTTAAAACAAAACAAGTCCAATACTCCTTACAATCAGAGAGAAATCGAAGCAAGATGCTTGTTGTGAAACAAACAACTGATACTGAAAAAATGACTGTTTCAAATTGAATCAAACTACCAGACAAACCTTCAGAGACACAAAAATTTATAAATCTTTAAAGTTGCAATATATACGCGACTGTACTTATGTGCAGATTGCGTGTATACACGATTGTGCCTGAGGAAACCTGCGTATACGCAGGTTTACTTCAGGAAACAAGCGTATGTATGGTTCTGTAACTAAGGAAAACAACGTATATCAAATATTTCAAGAAAAATAAAAAACAATCTGAAGAAACTAGCAAACCTTAGAATTCAAGAAGAAACCAGACAGTAACAACAAACCAACAAGCAAGTGAGCCCTAATTGGCTTGACAAACACCCAAATTAGGAACAACAAGAGTGTTGTCCCCAGTGGAGTCGCCAATTCTGTTGAGAGATTTTCTCCCCTAGGGCTTTTGGGTGGAAACCCTAGCAGACTGAAAGTTGTCTAAACAGAGAAACACACATTCACACAGCCATTATGCTATTAAAAGTAAATTCTATAGTAAGAGGGGCGTACCTCAGGTCCTATGTTCGGGAAGTTCCTCAAGGGTCCAAACCCTTCTTCAAGTCCCTTGCGCTCGTTTGTCCTGTAAAACAACCAATTCCAAAGAATACAACAGTATATGGACAAAGACTTATAAAGAAATCATCTTTATGTTTTAAAAGAAGGAAGTTAGTTATGAACTTTAAACAACCATTCACATATGAAATTCAAGGATGAACATCATAAACATAAAGAAGAAGCATATCAGGAACCAAGACGTGTTTCTTTATTATAGACAAATAGAATGTACAAAAGGAGTAATATCACCTGAGTAACCTTTCGCAAGCTCCAAGCAAAGCTTCCTTCCAGATCTGTCCAGCCTTAATCCTTTAGCATATCTCCTTCGAAAACTCACTCCATGATGCCATAACTAGTGGATGAACACCAACACACAAGGAAACAAGGGTTTCCTGTACAAATGGGGGAAGTGCAGAAGGCACAAGGGTCTTCAGACCTGGTCAGGGGAAAAATCCCAGTATAATAACCTCTCTCTCTCTTCTCTCCCCCCTTAGGCCTTCCCTTTGATGTCTTTTTATACCACTCCCAAAGTAGTTTTTTAGTTAGGAGTTGGTTGGAAACAGTTGGGCCACGGGCACTAACAAGTGATCAACAAGTAAAACCCGCGATCTCCGCCCGAAAATAAGGAGTTTTATATTTTTTTAAGTGTTTTAATACATATACGCGGGTTGGGTATATGCCTACCCGCGTATACACGCGTTTAACTTAGGGAAATGTCGTGTACAAGGAATAAAACACTGTTTTTTAAATTTGGGACCAGGTCTGGAAGGAGGGGTTGCCCTAGGCCATGAGTGCAGCATCACAAACCATTATAGTGAGATTTGGAGCTATAACATGGACACAAACTGAAAATTCACTAGAGGGCTTTATTTAAATAAGAGTTCATTAACAGTATCAATAAGACAATGATGATGGTGGAGCAAGTTTCAGTTCCTCCCTCATCAAGCCACTAAAAAGGAAAGAAAACATTATAAGGAATTAGGTGAAAACCTTAGTGAGGAGCTTGAGTCCTATATTTGTGTTGAAAACCTCCATGAGGCAACCCAAGGATGAGAAAAATTGAAATAAAAAGAAGATCCCTGGGTGAAAACCTTCCTTGAGGTGCCCAGGGAAAATATCTAGGGTGAAAACCTCTCTGAGGTAGCCTAGGTGTTTTTCAAAAGAAAAATAATAATAATAATAAAAAGGGAAGAGAGAAAGAAAAAACATAATTGTTATTTGCGGGTGGATGAGAAAGACAAACAGGGAGCAAAGAGACGATCCAAAGGGAGCCCTGCCTCACATATGTTCATCTCCTCCACTCCTTACCATGCATCCCTCCATAAATTCCATTGTTTTTCACTTCATTGCTCTAATTCAGGGGAAAATTGTGTTTTCTATAGGGACCCCTCACCTCATCCATTACCATCATCCCTGCATCCACACATACTCCTACACCCTCTGTCCATTCAGCAGGATCAAATCTACAGTCAATAAATCATCAACAGGCAGTAGAGGAGGAAGAAGAATGATCATCAACAACCCCTCTGATCTTTGAAACTGCAGTGTGGCATTAAAGCCACAGCTAAGTATCGTACTCACTCACTCATATGCATCATTTGATCAAAAGCTGTAAAGGTTAAGAGGTAATTTGTTTGAAAGTAAAAGGGTGTCCAGTTTCCTCTAAAAAAGGCCAGTGGATTACATACACAAGAAACTCTACTTTCTCAAGAATTTTCTCATTTCCTCATAAAGCCTCACAAGCACGATTCTCATCAAGAATATCTCATTTGAGGATAGATAGAATATTGTTTATGGATACCATTTTTGAATGCTTGAAGAATTAAGATTTGGGGTAGAAACACCAACTCACCAAAGACTCAGCATACCCTATTCCTTGATGCAATCACTCATGGACGCGAGCAGCAAAGAAAAGAAAGGAAATTCCCAATAGTTGACTTACCATGGGTTGATCAGAATCCTCATTGAGGATGGCCTCCAAAACTTCAAGATCCTTATAACATGGCCAGTCTTCAGATACCTACCAACATAGGTTGACATCAAAACCTTCATCTATGATGTTAGTGCTTCTGTCAGTGAGGAGGAAAAACAAGAAGAAGAAGATACAAAGCTGGATGGGGATGAAATGGATAAGGAAGAAACTAATACAAAGGAAAATGATTCTGAAATAGAAGAGGAAGAAGGCATTGAAACAAAAAAGAAAGAGCGTCAAGAAACAAAAGAGCTAAGTGGGTCCAGGGATAGAAAAGGAGCTGATAATCAAATCCCATGGCCTTAATCAGCACCCATAATCTAATTGCAAATGATCCTCAGCCGACACTTAGATATATTGCTACCTAAGAGCAAGCAACTTCACATGTTGAGGATATTTTTAGGCTACTAAGAGATGATAATATGCATGCCTACATAAGGAGATGGGACACATTGCCACATAGCTTGAAGATCAAAGAATATCAAGTGGAAATAGGTAGAAAGGAAAGTAGGCTTCTATGAACAAGAAGAAGAGACCACAAGAGAAGCATAGGATGTAGAGAAGCAACCAGAGCCACTAAGTTGCTTAGAGGATGAGCAACACTTTCAGTAGGGGGTAAAAATGAGCCATAATTGGCCTTGATTCACCTCCTATCTTAGTTAAACCAACTATTCTCACAACTTGTTGCATACTTTTGATTATGTTTTTCTTATAAGATGAGTTAGATTTGGATATTTTGCTTTGTCGTCTAATATGCATGTAATGTAGGAATAGAGGATAAAAGTAAGTAAAATGCATGGATAAAAGATAAAAGCAAGGAACTATGGTAAAAGACCTTGGTAGAAACTTGAATGGAACAAGGGAGAGGAATTACAGGAGGTAAATCCTCCTCATTTACTACCCCTCCATTCAAATATCCCTCCATCAGCTGAAAGTACAAACAACCCCCCTTCTAGAAGGAAGCCAAGCAAGTGAAAGTTAAAACAAGCCAAATCAGGAGTACTAGAAGGCAACCAAGTGAGTGAAAGTACAAGCAGCATCCCTACTATAAGGTAGCTAAGCTAGTAAAAGGGAAAGAGCGAGTTTATCATTGAGTTGGGAGCTGTGCTTCCCTAATTTTGCAGGAAGTCATTGGAGACTTCATATGTGTAAGTAGAGAGGCTTAGGACCTCAGTTTTTTTAGTTACCAGGAGTTACCAAATGTTAGGAAGGATTTGAAATTTTTACTGTGGAAATCTACTTTGTTTGTAATAGTTTTTGGTGTGATACAATGTTTTTGTAATGAAGATGAGTTTTGTTTTGATCCAGCACTGAGTTAACTCAGAGGGATGAAGCTCTTGGGTTAGGGCCCAACCCTAGTAGCCAAAGCTCTTCTTTATTGGATTGTTAAGTAGCATAGCCTCTTATTTTCTATTCATATGCTTAATTAGTTCATTTCCATTACAACAATAGCATAGATTCATGATTTAATTGCTCATTTAATTTAGTATTCCATTTCCATTACATAGGTTTATCGTTTAACTGTTCATTTGCTTAAATAATTGCAGTCTCATTACAGTAGTGCAGAGTAGATCTTTTATGCTTTCATTCAATTAGCATGTTAGAAAAGAAAAGATCCATAAGGTTTTCCACAAGTGTCTCAGCCTCACCTCCTCCCTCTGGGACCATGACGTGAGGAAGAAACCCTGCAGCAACCCCAAAAACATAGAGTTTCAGTTTTGCACAAAGTTTGTTGTTTAAAATAGTTATGTGGTTCATTACATTGTTACTTAGTTCATTTCATGGTCATTCAGTCATTTCATGGTCATGTGTTCCTCCACCCTCTTTCCTAGATCTCACTCATATGCCCATTCTCGTTCAGCATGAAATAACTAGAAGGAAGCTGTTGTTAATTCATGGTTTAAGTGATTTTTACCAATAGATTATCTTTCACAGAAATACCCAACCAACCACTACGCAATTCACTTTTAATGCTAAGTTTTTGCACTTCAAATCCCTATTGTCGATCTTCCTTGCCAGATCTGATGACTATCATGCACCCGCTTAACCAACTAGCTCAATTAAATCTCCATGGTTGATCTACCTCGCCAAATCCGATAGCTATCGCACGATATCATGTGGATTTTTGTCTGATCGTTATCCTCCCGAGGGCATGTGATAAGAGTGTCTTCCCCATGCTACATATCGCCCGGGGAGGCCAATCGTGCAAAATTTTAGAAAAATGCTTACATCTTTGAGGGCATGCGGTAAACAGCTTACTGCCCTCTAAACCAGCTCCATCATTTCCACACGTTTTTTCCCGCAAATCAATCTCCACCATTGATCTGTCTCCTGATCCAATGGTTGTCGCTTCACCCAATCGACAACTAGCTCGACCGATCTCCACTGTTGATCAACCCCTCCTGATCCAATAGTTGTCATGCCATATGATGCATATTTTTGTCCAACCATTATCTGCCCTAGATCATGTGAGAAAAGTGGTTTCTTCATGCTACGTGTCACCCGGGGCAGCTAATGGCATGAAATCTCAAAATATAGCTTACGGTTTTGAGGGCATGCGAAATACATCTTACCAGCTCTGCAAACTTGCTACCATTTCTGCACATTTTGCTTGCCTGTGATCTAATCTCTATCGTCCATCTTCCGATTAATCCTGTCTGTCCATCTCCTAACTTAGCCTCCGTGATATAATCTCAGTCATCCATCCTGTTAGTTAACCCTGTTGCTCATCTACCTATGTGCCCTCCTGCGATCTGATCTCATCCATTTGTTTTCCTTTCACCCAACTGATCCAATGGTTTTTATGCATTGTCACTCATTATGTCATCTTTTGACCAATTCTGATCTCCAACTACTCTTCCACTTAAACACAGACTTATCTTAGTTTCCTTTGCTTACCCCTTAGTCTAATTTTGATGCTTTTACTTCTATAACTTAAATAATCAGCATTAGATTAGTGATTGATCTAGTAATTCTTCTTAGCATAGTTGTTTAATCGGTTAGTTAGGGTCTGGTGTGAGTTAGCATTATATGTTGTTTTCTTCATTACTGCAGTAGAGTAGCTGTCCCTTAGAACATATTTCATCTTCTTCCATCAAAATCAAGTTTTTTCTCACCCTATAGAATTTTGGCTTGGGACCCATGGGGTCTCCCGCCAGATCAGCAGTGACAATGGGCAGTACCTTCACTTCTACTTGTTCATATAGCACTATCACCTCCAAGTTTGTATGAACCCTGGATTGATAAGTAATGTTGGAAGTCCTGGGAGTTGTAGCATTCTTGATGCAATACCTAGGCTCATCAATAGGCAACACAAAATATGGATCTACTGCAACCCAAAGTCTAATCTAGGGGTTACTATTCCATGGTTTATATCATTTAGAAATCCACGTAAATCAAATTCAAATCCATATGGAAATTCAACAAAACAAACACATGAGAAACCCATCACACCATGGCTATCCAGAAATGGAAAGGCTAGGCTGCAAGGAAAATTTTAAGAACACCCCCTAAATTTATAAGTATAATAAATGGGCGAATCTTCATGGTATATAGGAAAAATGGAAGGCGATTTTATCAATAATATAATATGTATATATTATTTTTTGGCGAATCTCTCACCAATCATGGCGAATATTTTACTCAATTATGAAATCTTGTAAGATCTTGGTATTACCATGGGTTATCATAAACTTGGAGCTTAAAAATTACTATTAGTAATTTATAAAAA
>APFE031692158.1:0-19310 GCA_000404065.3 Pinus taeda | reverse complement strand
AAGAGTATACAGGTAAATTTGTTGTTGTTTACCTTGATGATATTCTAGTTTTCAGCAAAAGTAAAGAGGAACATTTGGAACACTTGAAGTTAGTTTTGGAACTCTGCAGAAAGAGAAACTACTAATCAATCTGAAGAAATGTAGTTTTATGAAAGAGGAGCTGGTATACTTGGGGTTTGTGATTTCCAGAGACGGTTTGAAAATGGATCCGAAAAAGGTACAAGCAATCAAAAACTAGCCTACTCCCAGGAGTGTCTTTGAGGTAAGAAGTTTCCATGGACTTGCTAGTTTTTACCGAAAATTTATAAAGGGATTTAGTCAAGTTTGTGCGCCAATCCTTGAGACAATCAAGGAGGTCAATCAGCCATTTCGATGGACAGAAGCAACTGATAGGAGTTTCAGTCTGTTGAAAAGGAAGATAACAGAAAAGCCTATTCTAGCCTTACCAAATTTCGAGAAAGTTTTTCAAGTGGAAACTGATACAAGTGGAGAAGCAGTTGGTGCGGTGCTAAGCCAAGAGCAAAGGCCAATAGCATATTTCAGTGAGAAGTTAAATGATGCAAAGAAAAAATATTCATCTTATGATAAAGAATTTTACGCTATTGTGCAGGCATTAAAAAAATGGAGACATTACTTGCTACCGAGGGAGTTCATCAGGGAAAATTTTAAGAACACCCCCTAAATTTATAAGTATAATAAATGGGCGAATCTTCATGGTATATAGGAAAAATGGAAGGCGATTTTATCAATAATATAATATGCATATATAATTTGTTGGCGAATCTCTCACCAATCATGGCGAATATTTTACTCAATTATGAAATCTTGTAAGATCTTGGTATTACCATGGGTTATCATAAACTTGGAGCTTAAAAATTACTATTAGTAATTTATAGAAATATCTATGCTAGTTTAATTCCCCCATTTAAATAGGCTACATTCTAGGTGAATACCATGGGTCAATACCATGTGCCATTTTGGTGAATACCATGGGTCAATACCATGTGCCATTTTTATTTTTATTAATACTAATATTAGGGTTAATAATGTTTTTTTGCATGGTATGAATAACAATCTAGTCCATGGTATTTGTCCCATATTATTTTTCCCATAGGTTTTACCTAAATATAACGCATTTTTGAGTGTTGGTAAATATAAGGTGACTTATGGAGTAAATATAAAAAAAATGTTTTATTTATTTACTATACCTCTCATTTGTTTGTATTTTTATTAATTTACCATACCTCTTTTACAAATATGGTATTTGGCCCATAGGATTAACTTAAATAAAAACTCTTTCTTGAGCCTACATAAATAAAAACTCTTTCTTGAGCCTACATAAATAGAACGAGGGAGGTTTTGTTTATTTACCATACGTCTAGTTTATTTATATTTTTATTGATTTACCATACCTTTTGAGTAAGTATAAAAGGACGTTTTATTTATTTACCATATCTCCACTTTAATTATATTTTTATTTGTTTACACCTTTGCATGTATATAAGGTGACTTATGGAGTAAATATAAAAAATGTTTTATTTATTTACCATACTTTTCATTTATTTATATTTTTATTAATTCACCATACCTCTTTTATAAATATGGTATTTGGCCCATAGGATTCACTTAAATAAAACCTATTCTTGAAAATGGGCGAATGGATTCACTTAAATAAAACCTATTCTTGAAAATGGGCGAATGGAAGGTTGTAACTCCTAATTTCAAGGGCTAAATTTACCTTTTTTACCCTCTCCCTTAAAATAAGGTGGGCTATTTGAGGTGATTTGTAAAAATGTACTATGATACAAAATATTCGCCCACTAAAAATTTAAAACCCCTTAATTTCGCCAAAGGGCGAACATTCGCCCCTAAAATTTTCTATGCTAGGCTGAAATCAGTGTCACACCTAGAAGAAACCATGCCATAATAGAAAAAGAAACACATGAAATAGCATGCATGCAGATCTAGCTAGGAAAACACACATTAAAATCAATACCTACAAAGAATCTCGTTGCAAATGCATGATCTTATGATTCCTTACTTTCTCCTTCCTTCGTCTTAATTTCTCTGCCTTTCTTGTTCCAATGCCGAAGTGTTCGAACAAAACTCTAAGTGTCCAAGAGAGAGAGAGAGAGAGAGAGAGAGAGAGCTCTTGTAACAAACCTGTCTAAAATTCCATGTAATAAAAGTAAATAAAGAAAAAATAATAACCATGGATTTATGGGACACTTATTCCAAGTTGAATGTTTGGTAGAATCCTGGTGATGGGGATCACTTGTGATTGGTTATGGCTAGGGAAATTGGGAAAGGAAATATCCAAGGCTTTGGAAAGGAAAAATGGCATTTTGGCACAATTATTTATGAAAATAATCGAAATTAGGAGAAAAGGGAGGTGAAAGGACACTGGTTTCATGTGACGAGGAAAATGAAGGAAAATAATGGAAAATCAATAAAATAGAGCTCTCATTCATAAAAGTTCTTATGATGATCAGTTGGTAACCTTTTGTCAGTTCAATTTTGGAGCTCTCATTATTCTCTGTCTCTCTTATACTCTTAGAGAGAGAGTTTTCTTGGAGCACTATTGGATGGTGGCATACTTGGAGTAATTGAGCAACAAGGGAAAGGAAGAGTAGGAAAGTGCAAGAGGGCATTGGGATCAGTAGCTAAATCATATTTTCTTATACCTAATGAGTTGCATGTATGTTTTCTTTACTAGTATTGGAATGCATGGAATATACAGGTGGATTCTTGGTTGTGAATTGTTATTGGCATCGAAGATGGCTAGGATTGACACTCGATTTCCTAGCGTTTCCATTTCCTAGATAGCCATGGTGATTGTGGGTTAATTTTCATTGTTTTCTTTTATTTGATTCTCATGTTTTCTTATCTTGGTTTGAGTTAGTAGTTGCTAGAAGCCCTAGTTGGAAAAATGATCTAGAAGACCTCTAATAACTTGGGTTGAGTTACTAGTCCTAAACGCCTTGGTTGGGCAAACGCTCTAGAAGTCCTTTGTGGGTTGAGTTACTAGTCCTGGAAGCCCTAGTTGGATAAATTCTCTGGAAGCCTAGTATAAGATGTGGGTTGAGTTACTAGTCCTGGACGCCTTGGTTGGAACAAACACTCTCGAAGCCCTAGAAGGCTTGGATGGAGACCAAATTGATGATGGTTGTCATGATGTTCGACTGGGTGGTGGAATCACTGTTTGATGGGTTGAGGTGGATGGCCTATGGAAACCCTGGATGAGTTTTCATTGATGTGTTCTATGAGATCCCACATTCATGCTTGGAATATGGCACGGGTGTGAATGGATGAAGAGGATTTGGCTCAGCCATTCTACGGTCGTGTGGAATGTGAAAGTCCTATCCTAGGTTTGGATTTTTCATCATTAATTAAAGGTTATTTCTCCTGGTATTTCTATGAGTATTATGATGGATTATATGTGGTGTATATGGTTGTGGTTTCATTGATATTTATGTCCCTATCATGTTGGTTATGTATTTGTTCAATGCCAATAGCCATGTATGTCTTTCATCGTGTTTTTACTTGTAATTGAATGATCAATGTATATATGACCTAATGGATCGAATGGCAGTTGATGTATTGAGGAATCAATGGTTCTTAGCAATTCTCATCTAAGCATGAGACCCCTATGCTTAAAAATGTTAATTACACATATAGATTACACATTTGCAATATGTTTAATGAAATGCCTATCGTTGTTTGTAGGGGTCTAGTGAAGGTCTTAAGCAAGTATTTTATTTATCACTGTATTTTTCATGTTATTTTACTGATTTGAAGAAATGGTTCAATTTTAGGCAATGACTTGGGCTTTGGGCCTGAAAAGTGGTTAAAATACCAAATCCAGTGGCATAGCACTAACAGATTTAGTGTATGGTCACTCACAAGAAATCCTATGAGAGTGACTTTGCGTTTTTAGTCCCACTCACACCTATAACATGGGAGTGACTAAGGCTTAAGTTGTCCAAACTTTTATTGGGACACCAAGATGAGCTGTCTAAAATATTGGATTGGATGTCCTTGAGGGTCCTGTAGTTGATGATTAATGTTTGTATGGTGTGCTTCTATAGTTCAACTTCCTTAATGTGTCTTAGGAGGTCAAATCATATCGTAGTGGCCTCTCATCACATGTTTACCCCAACTGGATGGTTTCTTGGATAGATGTGGGAGGAGGGTGTTATAGAATGGTATGAGAGCATGGTTCACCCCTCAGACTGGATGGGCTATGTGTTGGTGATGCATGCATGTGAGTATCATGTGGGTCTCTCACCCTTGTGTTCCATGTTCTTGTTGCATTTGCATGACGCTTTTCATGATTGTAGTGATGTCGTGATGTGAAATTTTAGGTTGTTATAGTGGAATGCATCATTGTGAGTGTATGACTAGTTACATTTTGATTTATGTCACTTACATGTATCGTTGTAGTATTCTTGGTTATTGTTGACGGTGCTAGACCCGCCAACATGTAAGGGGACCTCCTAGGTAAGAAGTCCCAATTAGACCTCGAGCCGTTTGGTGTAGGAGTCCCAATAGTGGGTCATACGGTAATGCCTTGACCATGATTTCTTACAAAGGTAAGTAAGATGTCTCTATTGGTAGCAAGGGTGTGATAGCTGCAGCAAGCCAAGGAAGGTGCCTGAGAGGTTCTAACACACTCAAGGTGAGGTGAGTGCACCCCTTGGAAACTTGTAATAGTACGCGGCTTGGAAGGGAACACACGAGCAAAGATGCATAAAATGTTGGAAAGTAAGTTAGCGAGCAATCCAAAGTGATAGTTAAACCAACAACGTATTTCAGAAAGATTCATACATACTTATACAAAATAGTCTATACATGCATGTGTAAGCAAACAAATACATATATCATTTAGAGTAAACTAGATAGCATAGAATAAAATACAACATATGCATGAAACGTGTTGGCTCTATTATAATAAGTGTAAGTTCCAATCATATAATGCATCCATGTCCAACCACTAGTTTTAATAATGGAACGTTATAGCCACAATCGCTTGCTCCTCCAATGAGATGTACTAGCACTGAGCAGTGGAGAAGCCAAGGCTCGTTACAATATTGTCCAAGCTTTCTTTAAGATACTCCTATTGAAGCTTGGTTGACCAAAATCCTTTACAATGGGTTATGAGTTTATATTTATAGCAAAGGTTGGGGTGGCCCTTGACAGTCCCCTTTGTGATAGTTCATCTACCCTAATGACCCTTCATCTACTCTATGACTTTTACATCCAACTATTGACACTTGAACTTCCACATGAGATGACTTTACTTGAGCAAGCCATGTAAGACATCACTGACATGCCTGTCATGATGAAGGAGATGAGCTGAGTGGTGAGCTGATGCCAAGCTTGGTCATCCATGATGGTGTGCATGCACCCCACGGTGACATCTTGCTGAAGTGAACTCATGCCTCCATTGCATCTGGGTGCATTGGTGTGGTTCCTTCATCCAACTCATATGCTAGCATGCAGATGATCTTCTTAGTGAAACTGATCTAGCAACACACTAATGCATAGTGACCATGTTGATATTCTAGTGTGTGTTAGTGGTCATGTGCATCATCTGTCAATTACATGCTTAGCTCCAGTCAGACTTGCTTCTTGTATTCGCCTTGGTGAGTGTGCTAAATTGGTTGGATCGCATGTGTGTGAAAAATAGCATGCATGGTGTTGAATCCCTTGCATGCAATCAACAACACTGCTCACCATGTCTACGTTGTGCCAGTTGCTACGATGGATCTATAACTTGTATGGCACAGTTTCATCTATGAGTGCATGTAGCACCCCCTTTTGTTTCTGTTCCTCCTACAAATCATTCGCTTTTCTATGTTGCTCATGTTCTTCCTTGAGTTGTTGCTTCAACACATGCAACTCCTTTTTTGTTCCACTCTCTATCTTCGTATGATCTCCATGTCACACCATCTCCTCATAGCCTGAGTCTCCAAAGCTACTTTCATCATCAGTGGATCTACTTGATCTTGCAACTTTGTTCCACCTCTATGTTGTCAAAAACCTTCCTCTCGCATTCGTTGCATCCGATATGCTCCCTTCAGCTAATGTTCATGATGCTCCTCATTATGGTGTTGCTAACATGATATCTTGATGTCATTATCTACAAAAAAATTGGTGTCTTCATGGGTAGGCAAGTTCATAAACACTTGATTGACTTCATCCCCAAGTGTTCTCTGAACGGTGTCTTCATCTCTGCTCTCCTAGAAACCATTATATGTGTACTGTTGAGAGGTAGATGAACTCATGCGATACTTGGTGACATGGAAACACTCATGGCAAGTAATCTTTCATTCGAAAACAAAAATGAACTTGAGAAATAACTTGCAACATACCTAGGTGACTGAACATAAAGGTTGCATAATTTCCATCGCGAAGTCGGGAGATTGACTACCAAGACTATGCAAGGTACAGGCTGGATTGCTGAAAGGCTGACAGACTACTGGAACTATGCATTACATAGTCTAAAATGGCTATTGACTGCTGGAATTGTGCAATGCAACACAAGATATGGAAATCGAGCTTACCCTAAAATAGTTGAGTTGAATGTGTTGATAGCTCCTAGATGTGATGTAGGATGTCAGAGTTATAAGATTTATGTGAGGAATGAGCTCTGCAGTATTTGGTTTATGAGTTTTAATATAATCGAGGTTGTGATGCGCATGCCACAAATATATGGAAAGCAACACTTGGTGGGAGGTTTCTAAAATGATCCTTGCATGGAACCTCCAACTACCAAAAGTACATCCTTGAAACAAGGGTTGTCTTTGCATGCAACCTTGGTAGAAGAAACCCATGCATGCAAGTTAGTTTTTCCCAGTCCTGGAGGGAACTGGTCAACTCAACTACACATGCAATAATCTAATCAGTTGGGAAGAAAAAATGCGCATTTATGGATGTGATTTGGGCTAGCTGCTCAAAAGATTTGCATAATTTCTAGGAATAGCAACTAAATGATGCCCATATTTTCTCAAATTCTCGGCTGAGTAGCCTAGCTGGGAAGGATTGTGCAATTTTCTCGGTGAAGCTTGCTTAGTAGATTTGTCCAATTCTAGGGCCCATTAGGCTGCCAGTCAGGATTGTGCAATTCCTAGAGGGAAGGCTTGTTTCCCTCCATAGTTGTGCAAGTTCTTGAAGGAGCTACATAGCCTACTACTAGACCAAGTCTGGATGAACATCCTATGAGGTGAATGCATCAAGAATTGATCGACAGGATGTCATTCTACAAGAAAATCACTGGAGCTTATGTATTTGACGAAGCAAGACATGACATTGCGAAAGGTTGGTAGGGAGGCTCCAAAATGGAGCTAAGGGAAAATTTTGGAGGGTGTTTTTCGCCACTACAAAACTTGGTGACACACTGGTAGAACTCCAGCTCTCTGAATGGACCTTGCTCGTGAAAAACAAGTCTAATACCTCTAGAAGTATTATTCAATTCTTTGTTCGTCTTGGTTTCCACACTTGCTTGATTGTAAGATGTAGCATTTTCCACGCTTTAGGTCGATTGGGACAAATTCCAAGCCAAGGGAACCTAGTTGTTTCGATTGAGGTTGAGCGGTATATTGGTGCACAAGAAGTATAGTCGTCAGCGTCTTAGTTTCATATTTGGTGTTTCCCTGCTACCAGTAGGCCTGGACAATACCCTAGTGGAGTCACATAGGAACACAAGAATGTCTCCACTGCCAGTGAGCCTAGTCAGTACCCCGATTGAGTTACTTGCATCATCTCTCTATGTAGGAAGCCTTTCACTTCTTTCGTCTTATTCATTTTCATCTTGAATTTTTTTCGCTTTTCATTTTTTCATTTTGTTCAACTATGCATAGCACTTATTCATTTTAGAGGTGGAAGAGAGATCCTGACTTATTGAGAGAAGAAGAGATTGTTCCAATAGAGTAGTTTATTATACCTCTTACATTCCTGTTAAGGTTTTCCCCCTCGCCTTATTCTATTGGACTGAGCTAACAAGGATCAACCCAAAAACAACCAACTAGAGTAGGTGATACTAGTTATCACGCAAGCATTGTGTTTTCACCAAGGTTTACTTCAAACAATACATATTTTCCCTCAATGTATCATGGACTAAAAGTAACAATTTCTTCATACAAAGGCAAGATGACAGATAACCAAGTAGTGATTGTTGCACAAGGCCTCTTGTACTTTACGCAGCTTGTTTCAAGTGACATACATGGTTCCATGTGAAACTAACCTATGAACAAAACAAGAAAACTAACAACAAATTAAAGCAAAAGCAAAAGCAAAAGTGAAAGCAAAGCAAGTAAGCAACAAGTAATCAAATAAACAAACCAATAAAGTAAGTAAGAAAACAAGCATGCAAGCAAACAGACAGAAAGAAACCACTACTCCTACTCCTAAGCTAATAGTGCATGGTCCATCTCATGTGAAGTGATATTTCCAATGCAACCACCGGTGAATTTGTTGACCCATGTTGGTGAAGGCATGGTTCATGAACAAGACAACTGTGTGAACCAACAAACAAGAAAGATGTAACAGTGAAGACAAACACACTCCGACCTTACAAGCTACCACAAAACAAAGATGAGTGAAAGCGCATGACATGCCCTCTGTGGAGCTACCATGGTGTTGTGCTACACTACATGCAGGTGTTGAGTGTTTCCATTCTCTTGATTGTGACATGCAAGCAAATGTGAGAAAGGTAGACCACTCATGTTGTGCATCTATGCTTGTTGTGTAAGATTCCTCCAATGCATGAGCAATGGGATTGTGTAGTTCAAGTGGAGGAAGGAAAAGATGGGTGTTTGGTTGATCTTCAATGCAAAGCAAAGAGTGTGAGGAGCCTTGAGTTCTTCAACAATTTCCTGACCTGAAGTGAAACCAACCTGAGGACAACGAGGGCCTAACATAACCATCAGCTCGTGCTAAAGTGCCTAGACAAATAGATCATTGTAGACCAATGTCTTAGATAGATTAACAATGATTGAATCAACATCATGATCAGATGAAGAAGTAGAGACATCACGACAGCCAAAATAAGAAAATTTAGGATGTTTGTCAACATCCTCATGATTTGATGAATCAGGTAGAGGGATAGATGAGAAGCAAAGATGTTTAGCCTCTATGTTTTTAGAAATGACAGATGACAGATTACATTGATTTTCGGAGCAAGATGTTTCCTCTCTGCACTGTGATGATAAATTTATATCCGACATGTCCTGTGAATGAGTGGAAGTAGAAACATCCGAAAATGGGTTTTCACAGGGAAAATCAGCAGTGGAAGAATCACAAGGGATGTCAAGATGAAGCAGGGGAGTCATCCTTCACCGTGAGTTATTCTTTATATTCTTGCACACACTTCATGAATGATGGTGTAGGTTGGCTACATAACATCAGCTCTGTTGACAACTTGATCCTTTGAACAAAGTCTTTCATTAGAAATCACATGAGAGAATTTTTTGGCTGACGCATTTTGAACCAACAAGTGTGGTTCATCATTAGGACCAGATGAAGAGTTAGACCATGGCAAAGGCTTAAATAGAGAGTAATGTAGAGACATAATTTCAAGTAATGGCTATATTTGAACAATAATTTTTAAATTATAATATTAACTTATTAATATATTAAAGAAAAATATTATCAAGTAACAATTATATTAAACGACTAGTTTTTGAAAAAAATATTTAAATAATGATATTATTTCATTAATTTATTAAAAATATTAATAGCTAACGGCTATATAAATGACTAGTTTTTTGAAAAATAATATTTAAATTAATTTATTAAAACCAATTATTACTAGTTGCTTGAAAATTTTTATTTAAATAATGAATTGTTTTTTTATTTATAAAATTTTTATATGTAACGGCATTAAATGGCTAGTTTGTAAAATATATTTCATTAATAATATTATTTCATTAATTTATTTAAAATATTAATAGGTAATGGCTAGTTTTTGAAAAAAATATTTAAATTAATTTATTAACATATATATTAGTTCTTGAAAATAATATTTTAAATTAATTTTTTAAAACAAAATATTAATTTTTTGAAAAATAAGATTAAACTGGGATATTAGTTTATTAATGTATTAAAAAACAAATATTAATAAGTAACCGCTATATTAAACAACTAGTTTTTAAAATAAATAATCAAAGTCAAACTTTAAAGGAGGGGAGTCAAAAATTATAAAAACGAGTGAAGACCCTAATCGAGACAAGATCATTTGATAAATAAAATAACTAATGGAAATAAAATAAATTAAATTAAAAATAATTATGGAAAAATTAAAAATAAATAAAATATACACAAGTCAAAAAAACTAAATATATTATATATTATATATATATAATATTAATATATATATATATTTGTTTTGACTTGTGTATATTTTATTATTTTTTATTTTTCCATTAATTATTTTTATTTATTTATTTTATTTCGATAGTATTTTATTTATGAAAGGATTGTGTCTTGGTTTTAAACAAAAACAGAAACCACACACACACACACACACATATCCAAAGAAAAATAATCAATAAATAAAACGGGGTCAACAATAAAATATGTGGGTCAGACCCATTAAACAAATAACAAAAATATTAAAAGGAGTTAAGAATGAATAGGATGATAAAATACATAAAAAACATGAAGGATCGAGAAAATAGACTTGAATGAAGAATAAATAAACAACAAATACTATAAAATGGATGCCAATATTTACAAAAAAAACTAGGAGGACAAGACAGGGACCCAACCTCTACTAATAATTTGAATAGAGATGATGGTTGGAATATTAGTAGAAGATATGGTTGGAATATTAGTAGATGATAGTGTGATGAGTGGGGTTCAGATATGTGAAGAAGATACTCAAATCTCCCATCAAGAAATTCCCAATAAATATCATCTTCCAAGGATCGGTATGCAAGATTACAAAAGCGTGTGTAAAACTATTCAATGGATTCATTGCGTGCTTTTCATAATTCCAAAATTTCTTTGTTGCGTGCTTGATAGTTAAAGTTAGTTAGAGCATGGAATATCTCTACGAGTAGATCATAAAGAGAATGAATAGTTTTTTCGGGTAGCGTGGCACACCAGTGCATTTGGTGCCCTTGAAGTGTGTAGACGAACAACGCGTAGTGCATGTACTCTTCAAAGAATCCATGTGTTTCGCATGACCCTGCAATGCTAACTGCATGCCTAACCAATGCGACTTGGCCTCCACCATCATATGTTTTATGAGACAAGTTATCCGAGAGCTTTTCCGGGATGATGAAATCATTTCCATAAGACATACACTCCTAAAGAGTGACTTGGTAGTTAATCATGATAGATATTTAGAGGTTCAAAACAAATGTGAGGACTCAGCTTGTCATGTAGCCCTCCTTCTAGTGCCAAAATGTTGACATTGTTGGACCCACCAGCATGTAAGGGGATCTCCCCGATAAGAAGTCCCAATCAGAGCTCAGACAGTTTGGTGTAAGATTCCCCGCAGTGGGTCGTACAATAATGCCTTGATAGTGATTTCACACAAAGGAAAGTAAGATGTCTCTATTGGTAGCAAGGGTGTAAAAACTGCAACAAGTCAAGGAAGGTGCATGAGAGGTTCTAAAACATTGAGGGTGAGGTGAGTGCACCCCTTGGAAACCTGTAATAATACATGGCTTGGAAGGGAACATATGAGTGAAGATGCATCAAAAACTGGAAAGCAAGTTAGCGAGAAATCAAAGTGATGGTTAAACCAACAACACATTTCATAAAGATTCTTACATGCTTACACAAAATAGTCCATACATTCATGTGTAAGCAAAAAAATACATATATCATATACAGTAAACCAAATAGCATAGAATACAATAAAACATATGCATGAAACATGATGGTTGTGTTATATTAACTATAAGTTCCGCTGATATAATACATCCATGTTCAACCGCTAATTCCAATAGTGGAACATTGTAGCCACAACTTCCTGCTCCTCTAAAGAGATGTATTTCGTCTAAGTAGTGGAGAAACCAAGGCTCGTTATAGCACTGTCCAAGCTTTCTCTAAGACACTCCTACCAAAGCTTGGCTAACCAACAGACTTTACAATGAGTTGCGAGGTTCTATTTATAGCAAAGGTTGGGGTGACCCTTGACATTCCCCTTTGATGCAGGAGCATCAAGGGCGTTTTTTTTTATTTTGTAAATATGTTAAAAGGGGGTGTGATAATTTGTAATATTTTATTAATTAATAGGAGAAGGTGAGGATTTTTGTAAATAACTTTTTATTTAATAAAAGGATATGAGGGAATTTTATTAGTTGAAGGATTTTAGGGATAAAGACCTATCCTTTGGGGATGTTGAGAGATTTAGGGATTTGTTGAGGAATTGAAGGGATTGAGCATTTAATTAAATGATTTTTTTAAATTGTATAAATAGGAGGGGTTCTGGAGAAAAAAATGTATTGAGATTGGAAGAGGGTGTGAGATTGAGAGTAGGTTTGAACAGCAAGGCATTGTAAAGGGCCACATAATTGAAATATCTGGCCAGCAGAAGTTTGTAAGTCATTGTTTTTGTTTCAGTTTATATACATTGGTTGAGTGAGAAATTGGTTATTTGTTTCCTCAAATTCATGGCATTGTTGAATTAATGAAGAAATGATTGATGGACTTGAAATCACATTTATTTGTGTGAAAACTGTTATGTAAACCATTAAGGGTAAAATGACATTGAAATCCATGTTTGCAAATTAATAGTTTGGCGTCGTTCTCAGTGAAAATCTTAGTTGGAAGTCGATTTTAATGGGTATGTAAGAGCGCAGACTTGAAATGAAACAGTGGCATCAATTGCAACATTTATGAAATTCGATTTCACATCTTTTGTACTGCTATAATGAGTAATAGTAGATATGTTTTGAAGAATGCACAATGCTAGATCTAAATCAGGAGTAGACTTTCATATCTATTGTGAATTGTGTAAGCGCTACAAGCAGGATCGATTTCACTTATTAATGATGTAAATCAGGTTGACAACTAAATGGTATGAATAGCATAATGATCTAACATGCTATGTGGGGTTAATTGCCAGCAATGGAGGAAAAGTGGGCGGCCAGCTACTTCATCATGAAGTAGAAGTTCTATTTACTTTTAATGACAAATGTCCAAAATTTGTGATTGTATTTGGTCATAATTGTATGAATAGACTCAACTGTAATTGTGTTAAACATAAGGGAAAGAAATCGATTTAAGTCAAATTGTATAATCGATGTTTTAAAACTGATGGAACGCTGGTCAATGTAACGTTGTGAAGACTGATCATTACCTAAGCTGAGCTTGAATTAAAATCCAGTTAATTTATTAAGTCACAGGATGCGTAGATTGAGTGAATGACAGTTAAATAATGATGTTATTTAAGTGTTTGGAAGGTGTGTAGGTGCGCTGAATAGAAGTTGAGGAAACGTTGAGTTTGGAAGGATCGACTTCAGATTTTGTGTCGAGCTGAATGTGAATTCGTAATAAAGACCCATTCCATAATCTGGTCAGAACCATGTTGCGACGGTCGATCGGGAAGGTATATTAATTATTTGAGCAGATTGTTGGAATTTCATCATGGTTGAACGCTAATTGTGAGCGTAGCATTTGCTGTAAGCCTGGAATTTGAATTGGAAACATTGATAAACCAGTAATCAACCAACATTGTGTGGTGAGCAAAGGATGGATGGCATTGTAATTTTGATTGATTAAATAATGCCCATCTTGTTTAAAAAGATAAATGCGCACATGAACAATGAACCCCAAGTCGATTCTTGGCAGTTGGGCGATTGGTGATGTTTGAAATTATTAGTTAGAGGGGAGGTAATGAATTCTGGAACGCTGATATTCTGACATTAATTTCAAACAAATCTCATTGATATGTGATTCATAAAATCGATATGTGTGCACGTTGAGTAATAGCACATTCTTTTAATTCAGTCACATATAAACGAGAAGTTACAGGTTTTGTTTATGGAAGCATGCAAATGTTTGGTTGGATTGGAAGTATTTTCCAATGATGTAGATTAGAAAACTTCCCACATACAATAGTTGATTTGGGTTCATAATCATAAAATCACAAGATTGAGTTATAGACAAGTGTTGGGATTTTAAACCTAGTTTTAAAATTTATGGTGGATAGTCAAAAGTCCTTCGTAAAAGTTCTAATGCAGTTTGGGTTTAAATACATGAAAGAAGAATGGTTGAGTCATGGGAATAAACTTATGTTGAAGGCTTCCGCATTATAATGGTATTGTATGAGTTTGCAACTATTGAAGTTTTTGATTTGAGTAAAAAGTTGAGATGAATGTTGCTATACACAGATGTTAATGATCCTGGGTATTGCAGGCCTAGCGCTGCGTCACCCTTTGTGATAGTTCATCTACCCTCATGACCCTTCATCTAATCTATGACTGTTACATCCAACTATTGACACTTGAACTTCCACTTGACATCACATTACATTACAATGCACATGTGCTCATGTGAAACAAAATGGATTGAGAAATCCATGCAAGACATCACTAACACTCGATCCGTTGAGGTGAGACTAACTCTTTGACATGCTTGTGATGACAAAGATGGTGAGATGATGCCAAGCTTGGTCATCTGTGATGGTGTGCATGCACCCCATGGTGACATCCTACCAAAGTGAACTCATGCCTCTGTTGCATCCCTAGGCATTGGTGTGCCTCCTTCATCCAACTCGTCTCCTAGCATGCGCATGGTCTTCTGGGTCCAACTGAATCGGCAACACACTGATGCAAAGTATCCATGTTGATCTTCTAGTGTGTGTTAGTGATCATGCGCATTAATCATTAACTACATGTTCAACTCCATTTGGACTTGCTTCTTGTCCTCAACTTGGTGAGTGTGCTGAATGGGTTGGATCGCATGCATGTGCACAATGACATGCATGCTCCTAAATCCCTTGTATGAGATCAATAACACTGCTCACCATGTCTACTATATGCCAGCTGTTGGGATGGATCTATAACTTGTACAGGTGCAATTTCATCTGTGGGTGCATGTTGTGCTCCCTCTTGTAAAATCATACATGGCTTGGTAACTTTTAGCTTCACTCAACGCAGTTCCATAGGATGTTTTGTTTTTTGTAATATCTAAATTCACACACAACTTTTTAGTCTTAAATCCACAAGACCTCATGATCTCACTTGATGATTCAATCACCAAGTCCTCCTGTTGTTCCAAGCCCTCTATGTGACTTAGAAATATTTCAATGGTCTTTTCTTCAATCTCCTCAAATCCTTTGCTTGGTTGCTTGATATCCTTCCCTACCTCTTCCTACTTTTGGCCATCATCATGAGTCAAACTTCTTTCACTTTTAGTCCTTACAATATGCTGAAAAGTAAAACTTGTTCCCAATTGTGTATGGCCATTTACATGAGACTTATCTATCTCATCTTATTTTAGAATAGAATTTAGGTTCTGCCTATCTTCTTCCTCCTTTACAACAATATTAGCAAATTGTCTTTCTTCACATGTTTCACCTAAAATCATACACAAATTATTAGATTTAAAATCATGTAACCTTTTGGTCACACTTGAATTTTCAGTCTTCGAGTCTTCTTGTTGCCTTGAATTCTCACAATAATTCATAAGATATTCCATGGATCTCCAGGTTTTTTCTTCTACCAGAACTTCACCCTGTTCTATTTGACAAATGGATATTTTCATTTCCAACTCAACTTCTCTGAGATTGTCCATTAGCCAGTTCACTTACCTCTGTTGTAGTCTTCTTTGTAATTTAGACCACTTCACTGCTTTTTTCCTCAATACCTAACCTTGTCTTTGGTCTTCCCCTAGTAGCATCCTTAGTACATTGAGTTGTTCCTTTAGCTTTGCAATCTCCTTGTCAAATTCCTCTTGACTCATTCTCTTTTCATTTGCCTTGGAATCCTCCTTCTTTAGTTTCCTTCTGTTGTGGTCTTCCTCAGAATCTCTGTTAGCTGTATTACAATTATCAATAGTCATATTCTTCTCTATCTTCATGAAATCCTCACTCACTTTCTATGAGCTGCATTAAAGCCTTTGCAACAACAAGTCCCCCCAACTACCACTTACCTCACCAAGCTCTCCTTTGTACTTGGTCTTTTGGCAAGCACTTGGTTATCTATTATCTCGAACCTCTTTGAGCACCTCTCTTTGCTCCTTCTAGGCTTCAACTCATTTGCACCTTTAAGAACACAACTATCCTATTGTATTTCAATGACAATGAAATACTAGGTTCTGACCACCTCTTCTTTCACTAAGAAACTCTTACGAGCTTTCTTCATCCATTAGAAATTATACCCACATCCTCTGTGGAATTTCCTTTATGATATTTCTGTGAGTTGAAACAAAACCTCTACAGTAACAAGTCTTCTTCTTTCTACACATGCCTCACTAAACTTCTCTCCTATGAGCTCAATCTTTTAGCATCTATATGGTTCTTTCCTCTAGAACCAATTGAGCACTCCTTGCTCTAGGTTGTTGCACTCTTCTCAACTTCAAGACATCTACATGATCTAGTTCTACCATTCACCTATACCTTGAATGGATTAATCTCTGTTTCCTTTGCATCTGCAAATTCTGCTGCACTTTATCTTTATGCGCTTACTACTTGTCAGATTAAAATCTGATCTCCTCCTACCCGCATACATACCTTCAAAACATAACTCTTAGAACAAATTTCTCTCAAAGAATTCTTACACATAGAATTTTCTTATTCTGCTCTGATACCAAATGATGCCAGCCTAAGTTGCAAACACCATAATGATAAAACCTAAGCCACATATACCCACAGTATGTAAATACAATTGCATGCCACACTATGTGTGCCTGAGGTATTTCGAAAGATTCCTTAGGAAAATTCTCTTTAATCAAGGTTTAGGCTTCTTAATTAACTCCATGTGTAAACATTCATTTAACTTCTCTGTAGGTTATAACTTTGGGTTACTTTTCAATTCTGCCACTTATCAACCACACACTTTGGTTAACACCCAAACTTAACCCACAAAACCTTAACACCGATTATTTCTATAAAATTCCCACATAATAGAAATATTACGTAACCACATTTAGAACTTTACCTTTTTGTCTTCCTTTGAATCTTTGCACATATATCGATGCTCTCCCTAGCACGTTAAACCTTCATCATCGATCTCATTCCTCAATCCAATGGTTATCATGTCACCCGATTATTAACTAACTCGATGATCTCTACCATCGATCTGCTCTACCTAATCCAATGGTTGTCGCGTCACCCGATCACCAACAACCTTGGCTGATCTTCACCATTGATCAATCTCACTTGATCGAATGGTTATCGTGCAATCTCGTGCAAATTCTTTCACGAGCAATATCAAATTGAGAGAACGTGAGAAAAGTGGTTTTCTCTCTCCATCATTTGCTATGTGTCGGCCTCTAAGCTTAATCACATGAATTTTAGAAATATCAGCCACCACCTTGAGGGTGCACGAGAAACTTCTTACCTCTTTTCAAGACCGCTCCATCCTTTTCTACCACGTGGGTTTAATCTCCGCCATCCATCTTCTTTCTTATTTCTATGGGACTTAATATTAGCCTTCTATCACACATAACCTCATTCGTTGATCTAAGAGATCCAACAGTCCTTGTGCGTCGTTACGTTCTTTTGGTTCTTACTATTTAATAGCCCAATTTGGCTTTCTATCTATGTAATTTCCTTCAACATACGATATTCACTTGTTCTTATCTCGATCTTCACTCACGCCTTTATGCTTCCTTCAATAATCCTTAGGTTTTAAGAGACCTTACAGTTATACCTTCGTTATGAAGGTTCTCTCCAATACTGTCTATGTGAAACCATGTAACACACTTATGTGTTACTCCTTCCCTGATTTTACACACCTGCAACCTAAGTTATGCAGAATTTCTCTAGTCACACACATAGTCTAATCTTAATTACATAATACACATCATAAAAACTCATAATATAAGTGGCCTTTCCTTTCCTACCCATAGGCTTACAGTCAAACATATCTAATCTCACTCTAACTAGTTGACTGCCTATCTAACCCCTAACTAAGCCTTTTAGGCTTACATTTTTACAAAAGGTTATGTTGAACAAATTCTGGTTCAAATCCTTAATATGTTGAACTCAATATTGAATATCCCCTAAGTCCACTTTTAACTCGCTTTTATCCCTAAGAAACCTCTCTAGTTCCACAAATCATGACACCACTTCCTAGTCTAAGGCTTTCAATTGATTTCCAACTCTCTCATCACGACTCACATTGTTGGGTCCCTATAATACTAGTGATTACCCCATTACTATTGTATTTATACCCCTTATTAATATTGTTGTGCCCCTATTGCCCCCTTATTGTTATTATTGTGCCCCATAGAATCCCTCTATTGTTATTTTTGTGGCTTTATATTATTATTGTTAGGTCGACTAGATTATATTGTGACTCCATAGACTCCTATATATAGAAAGGAGGTTTTGTCATTTGAATCATCCAAGAATTGTTCATTATGTAATGTAAAGGAGGTTTCCTCCCTGGAAGAGGCTGAATTCTAAGGCATTGATCTATCTTTTCTATCTTTTCTTGAGCTGGTTTCATAACATTTGGTATCAGAGCTTTGGATTCTAGGGTTTCGCTGCTCCAAACAGGTCATCATGGCATTTTCGCTATAACTTTTTTATGTGATGTTTCAGAAGTCGCAAAAAAGACCCATTTGAGAAGAAATCGCATATTTTTGCGTCCAAATTTTAGAGCTTTTCGCACTATATTTGCGGAGATATGATCTGAGGAACTTGGTCTTTTTGCAGACTACTGAATTACATTCCAAACAGGTGACCTGGGGAAAATTGTCATAACTTTCTCTCTGGGGATCGGATTGAAATTTCGTCAGAAGGTATAGAAATATGACGGAATGTAGTTTATCGTATGCATTTTTTAGATCCAAAAGTCAAAATAGTGACTCGTGGCACGTCATACAAGTTCTCTCTACTGAACTAGTCTATAATGAAGTCATTGTGGGAGATTTCGTATAACTCTTCCTTGGAGAATCCAATTTGGGTTAGACTTGTGGCATTGGAAAGAGGACACAGAGGGCTACTACAGGTCACAAATTTAGAACTAGATGATCAAAAAGTACAGAGATACATCAGAGGCAATATCGAGCTCCTACAAAGTAAAAAAAGGTGTGTAGATTTTCTGAAATTTTTGCTTAAGCTTGGATTGAAAATTTATTTTGAAGGAATTCAAAGGGCATAGTAGAGCATTATTATCGGTAAC
>APFE031692150.1:45060-63886 GCA_000404065.3 Pinus taeda | reverse complement strand
CCCACCCAGAAATTTTCCATTGGAACAACTAGAGTTGATTTGACAATGATTGTGCCTTTAAAAGGAGTGGGGGAAATCCATTTAAGGAGAATATCTATGAAAATATGCCACCAAAACGCATTAATGAGGGAGATCTAGAGGGAATCAAGTGTTTTGAATTCAAAAAGTGCTATAAATATGGAAACCCACTCCACATTTGGACACTTTTCTTTCAGAGAGCTTATTTTGTGATTTTGTGCCTAATTGTGAGCCGAGAGAACTTTTGGATTTCTGAGTGGAATCAGACAGAGTTGGAGAATGAATTCTTGTGGAGAGGGCTTAGATATATCATGACTTTTGCACCACCTACCCATACTACGACACTAATATCCCCTAGAAAGAAACATGTTGCCTTAGCAACTACAGGTAAGAAGTAGAAAAATCCGGGTAGAGCCATGTTTGGCAATCATCACGGAAAGCTTCAACAGAGCAGAGACAGAAGAGAAAAAGGAATAAATACAAGCATTCAATGGAACCGCAGGACTTGGATGAGGAGGAATTGGTTGGTGGACTTGAAGAAATCAACGCCAAAGTAGTAGACCCCATTTCCAGGTTGCCTCCATATTTTCCACGAAAGAAGCCAATATCTAAGGTCAAAAAGGATCCAGATGTTATTAAATATAAGGTTTGCACTCCACTGCTAGCTAAATATATACCTAATGAGGGTGAATTTTTGGCTCGTGTATCGTACCTGAAAATGGAAGATTGGGATTTAAATTATTGAAGTAAATACCCATAGTTTGAGCCCAACCACTACCTAAGATCCATATATTATGAAGAAGCAGGCATCACACAAGTTGAACCAATGAAGTGGGTTGTTGGAATTAAGTGCACAGGATTGTTGAACATGTTGTATGTTCTACATTTCAGGAGTAGTAATATAAATATTATCTATGTGTGACAATTGCTAACCTTGGTGGACAATGAGTTTCTTTAGCTCAAGACGTCCATCCCTATTGATGAGACGTTGATCAAATATATTACCACACTACCTTGTCAGGGGGAAAATCTAGATGATGCTTTTGTAGGAAATTCATAGGAGAAGAAACTAGCAGATCAAATGAAGAGTGACTTTGGATTGATAAAGAAGTCCCAGGGCTATGTATTTAGCTCAATCAATTATGAGGTTGTGTGGTTTTCCGCCTCCATTTTGGTCAGGAAGATTATGAGAAAGTGTTGCGCAGATGAAGTGCCGACCCCTATTATCTCCTTGGCTGCATAGTGCATCAAGGGGGTCCAGTTCAATTGGGTGAGGTACATGTGCCGAGAATTCCTAAATGACTGTTGCAAAGCACAGGTGGAAGGAATTCCATTTCAATATGCATGGATGTTAATTCTGATTGCATTAGTAGCTTGGAGAGTACTAGAGGAATCATAGTTCCCCATGGTGGACCCAGATATATCTGAAGCTACACAATATGCCTCATTGTGGGCATCCAAAGATCCTACAAGAGTCATGGAGAATAAGATGTTTTGGGTTCTATTCGAAATGGACATTTGCATGGTGATTAACCAACAACTGTGGTTATCACCTACCCTATTTTCTCAATATCGTGATGTTGCAAACTTCAAGGTTGATTTTCATAATGTATATATATGTGCTAAGAAGAATTTGACAAAAGATTGGAATGCGCTACCATATCTGGTAGCAGAGGAAAATATTTTAAATATTATTAGTAAGTGGTCAAGAAACTGGCTCACCCCGACCGATACAATGACAACAACAAGCACAAGCAAGACCACTGTAGAGACGAAGTGATGCAGGGTAACCCCTGCAAACCCATAATCTTTAAACTTAATGTGCACACAAAATTCATTTCACATTTATATTCCAATTTTATTCCCAATCTAGGCAAACTAGTAATAACAACATGGAGTCTTTTGTTAATCTCTGTTTATTTCAGAAATTCAACTTCATTATCACTTGCGGAAACTATTCTGAACACATTGGAGTTGGGTTCAATAAACTTCTGAATCAATTCAAATAGAATCAATTACCTCCATAAAATACGTCTTAACCAGATTTCATTTTATCAATCGGCCTTCAAATTAATTGCTTCATAAACAAAGGTTAATGCAGATTAAGATACCTATGATCAGTTTTTGTGATAATACCTGCGCCCTTCATTTAAAACAACATTTGCACGCCTTTTCCAGCAAAGTTGATATATATTTCCGCTCCACAGATCTGCTCAGTCAAACGCTTAAACCAGTTCCAGTACTCGACAGTTACCAATCGACACCAGCGCATATGGATTTATGTATTCTACATCTACCAGCCTTCATGGTTTAGTCAATATGCAATTTCCTTCTATTCAGTATTGACTTTGATTTAATTATCGTCAGTGCGCCTATGTTGACCAGATTGAATGCAAATACCCATTCGATTTTGGCAATCATCAACAAACTAGATATTAAAACTGGAAATTAACTTACCTTCTCCATTATCAAACCCGACTTTGCTCCATGTCAATGATGTGCTCAACCTCTACTTTGAATATCTACATTCAATGAAGATCTAACTCTTCTACCTGCATGCTTCCATAATCAATCAATTCATTGTTTCAAACTTCGCATAAATGTCACCGTTGAGTTCTGATTCCTCGGATCAATCATTCATCCACGCATTCTGGTCTTGATTTAACTTGCTTCAATGTTGAATTATGCAAATGCCTCTACACCCAGTCTTTCGCTATGAAAACTCATATAAACTTTGATTTTATCCAGAAGCCGAATACCAACAAAATGGAATTCCTCCACTCGATTTTAAACAACACTTCTCTGCTCTCATTATGCGATAAATTATGTGGATACAACGATTTTCCGATGCCAAGTGATATGAAACACCACCGATCCGATCTGATAGATTACCAGACCCGATGTATTATACAAATAATTTGATATGGGTTTCAATCCGCTCAAAGGTTCCACTAAGCGGATTCTGTCGATTTCCTATGTTGATGACTTTACAGTTCACAATTTCAACGATGCCAGGTTTATCTTAACCACAAGAATTCATACAATTTAAATAAGAACACACAGACAACCATTATTTCAAACAATTTCGTAGAAAAGAAAAATGTCCAAACTTCACAACTCGTTGTATAATGATGCATTCAATATTTATTAAAATCACAATAAATAACAGAACAACTCTCGACCTTTGGCCCAATTACACAGTAAAAATGACCCTGTCAACCGATACAATTCACTCACACTCTGAGCTTACGCTCCACATGAAACCTATTCTAATCTACCTCTCTAAAAGAATCCCCCCTTTCACTCATTACAATTTTCTCTATTTATCATCCACTAACAACAATCTCCTATTTTTTATAAATCAAACAGAAATATGCTATTTCATAGCTTCTCAACCACATCTACTCAAACGAATCTTATCACTAATCTAAAATAAGACAGTCTCTCATTTATTACAATAACAAACTATTTGAGAAGTCTATCCTCATCAGTAAACCGAATTTGACCAAACAGTCACTGTGTTTAGCCACAACATGTGGAAAAATCTCCACATTGCTGGCTAATCTCGATGCTCTTACATCAGATTCCCCATGTAAGAAAATTTATGACCACCTGGTCATAAGTCTAGATAATTGTTTCCTCCTGGATTCCAAATTTTATTTTGTAATCTTTCCTTGCTTGTCAATTTCTCTATTACTATTGTTATCTGTTGTTGTTCTCCAGGTCTCCATATTTTATGCTGTAATTCTCCACTTGCCATGCCCTCAAGGTCTGCTACAGTTTTTCTTTTGTTGTCACTTCTTTTCTTTCTTGCTGCTACCTTTTTCTGAGACATTTTCATCATTAACCTCCTTATCAACTCAATTTCTTTGTCCAGTATATCCTCTGTCTACTGATTGTTTCCATCTCTTGATTGCTGAACTCTCATTCTTGCTTGTTCTTCACTTGTTTTGATCACTTCCTTTTCACCCTTAATGTTGTTTTGCACCTTTTCTGCTGCTGCTACATTGTCTTCTAGAACAATTTCTTGCCTCTGTTTTCTGCATCTATCAACTTCTTCTTTATTATTATTTATGACAACTAATTTGTCATCCTTTTTCAACAATCTATCCTAGACATTCATCCTCTGCTCTTTGAACTTCCTCCTTTGAAAGTCTAATTCTTCAACGATTTTACTTGGAGTGAGCTTTGGAAATTTTACATAATCTTCCATTTCCTCATTTGTTATTATCTCATTATCACATGGTCCTTCTTCTTTTTCTAAGTCTAACTTAACATCCTTTAGTAGATGTTCTTCCTCTTCTTCCTCCATTTGGCTATCCACTTGTACCAAATATGTTCCAGCATCTGCAACAACATCTTCAATTATAAGACAATCATTATAATAAAAATATAAGGCCTTTGTACCTCTTTTCCCTTTAGCAACACTTCAGTATGTTGCGTTTATTTCTCTTCTTCTGTCAGCATATCTGTACGTTGATCCAAACTCAAAGAACTCTTGAGACTGTCAGCTAGTCTCCATTTCTCATCATCTATTTCAATGATGTCTTCCAGCATTTGTCCATTGTAGTGAACTGATTCTTTCCTAGCCTCTTTATCATATTCTGCTTCAAAACTTTCATCTCCTGGAAGGTACTCTTTCACATATTTGACAGTTTTAAAAGACTATCTATCTTCTTCCAAACCTGCAATCATACACAAATCATTAGTTTTAAAATCACAAGACCTTACGGTCTTATTTGATGCTTCAGTCATCAAGTCTTCTGGTTGCTTCGAATCATTCATATGATTCAACTCCTCTAGCTCTTCATCACTTTCAAAAAGTAATGGTCCACTTTCTGGTTCACATATCGAAACTTCAACATCTTCTTCAGCATCTTCCTTTTGCTATAGCTCAACTCTTTCGAGCTTCTCTATAGCCGCTACCACTTCATCTTCTTTCTCATAACATAACCATGCTTCTGGTACACTTCATTTCTTTGCAACATCTCCATTAACACCTCAAGCTAAACTACCATCTTAGCCTTCTCCCTCTCATATTCCTATTTGCTTAACTGACTCGGTATGTCATTTGCCTTAGCATCCTTCTCCTTTTGTCCTCTGCTGTGGTCTCTTTCGATACCTCTATTACAACTATCACTAGTCATCATCCTCTCCATCTTATGAGTTCTTCACTTACTTTACTTTGAGTTGCACTAAAGCCTTTTCAACAGCAAGTCCTGTCCTACTGACACTTACCTCACCAAGCTCTCCTCACTCAGTCTTTTGGCAAGCAATTGGTTCTCTATCTCTGGAACCTCCTTTTGAGCATTTCTCTTTGCTCTTACTGGGCTTCAACTCGTCTGCATCTTCTAAGAATACAACTGTCCTCCTTACCAACTGTCCTTCATTTTTCACTTAGAACTTTCACCAGCTTCCTTTATCTGTTAGCAATTCTAACCACATCTTCTATGGAGTTGCTTTTTTGGGAGTTACAATAATACTTCTGCTTCAATACAAAGACTAAAATATTTTATTCTTAAAATCCAAATAAAACCATATCATCTTACCTTCAAGATCTCGGTCTGATCTTTTCCTTCTGTTCACCTGCACTTTTGAATGGACTGTCCTTCCCACTAGCTTTCAGCTGTGTCTTCAAACTCTGTTACTTCCAAAACTTACAAACATTCCTCTTACAGTTTAAATACTATAGTATTACTATAAATTTCATTCATTTCACATCTGATAATCATTAGTTAAGACTGCATAACTTCAAATACCTTCAAAATCTCACCTTTCCTACAAATCTGTTTCAGCAAATCTTTATGCTTCCATTGCAAAATTTCTCGATATTCAACCACTGTCAATTAGATTTTAGAATTCGATCCTTTCCTCCAATCTTCCGGCTTTATCTGGAAAAGCTTTAATTGTCAACAACAATTCCTTCTTTGCTGAGTTTCTTCCACTCAGAAATCATTAACAACTTATTTCATTACTATCCCTTGATCTCCTTTGCTGAGATACTTCATTGCTGCAACCATCAATCCTCAATCTATTTCTTCGTCAGTAAAACTCAAATCAAAATTAAACAAACACAATACCTGCACGATTCTCCATTCATTTCTCACATCCAAGTGAATTTTCATTCTCCATACATCGTTGTGGATTATTTTGTCTCTGCAATCTCTGCTTAATTATGCTTTACCTGCCTCTAAGAACTTAAATCTCCACACAGAGCTATTCCAGCTCTGATACCAAAATGACGCAGGGTAACCTCTGCAAACCCAGAATCTTTAAACTTAGTGTGCACACAAAATTCATTTCACATTTATATTCCAATTTTATTCCTAATCTGAGTAAACTCGTAATAACAACATGTAGTCTTTTGTTAATCTCTGTTTATTTCAGACATTCAACTTCATTATCACTTGCAGAAGCTATTCTGAATGCATTGGAGTTGGGTTCAATAAACTTCTGAATCGATTCAAACGGAATCAATTACCTCCATCAAATACGTCTTAACCAAATTTCATTTTATCAAACGGCCTTCAAATTAATTGCTTCATAAACAAAGGTTAATGCAGATTAAGATACCTATGATCAGTTGTTGTGATAATACCTACACCCTTCATTTAAAACAGCATTTGCACGCCTTTTCCAACAAAGTTAATATATATTGCTGCTCCACAGATCTGGTCAATCAAACACTTAAACCAGTTCCAGTACTCGACAGTTACCAATCGACACCAGCGCATATGGATTTATGTATTCTACATCTACCGGCCCTCATGGTTTAGTCAATATGCAATTTCCTTCTATTCAGAATTGAATTTGATTTAATTACCGTCAGCACCCCTATGTTGAACAGATTGAATTCCAATACCCATTCGATTTTGGCAATTATCAACAAACCAGATATTAAAACTGGAAATTAACCTTCTCCATTATCGAACCTAACTTTGCTCCATGTCAGTGCTGTGCTCAACCTCTGCTTTGAATATCTACATTCAATGAATATCTAACTCTTCTACCTGCACGCTTCCATAATCAATCAATTCATTGTTTCTAGCTTCACATAAATGTCTCCCTTGAGTTTTGATTCCTCAGATCAATCATTCATCCACGCATTCTGGTCTTGATTTAACTCGCTTCAATGTTGACTTATGCAAATGCCTCTACGCCCAGTCTTTCACTATGACAACTCATATAAAATCTGATTTTATCCAGAAGCCGAATACCAACAAAATGGAATTCCTCCACTCGATTTGCAACAACACTTCTCTGCTCTCATGATGCGATAAATTATGCAGATACAACGATTTTCCGATGCCAAGTGATATGAAACACCTCTGATTCGATATAATAGATTACCAGACCTGGTGTATTATACAAATCAATTTATATGGGTTTCAATCCGCTCAAAGGTTCCACTAAGAGGATTCTATCAATTTCCTATGTTGATGACTTTACAGTTCACAATTTCGACGATGCCAGGTTTATCTTAACCATAAGAATTCATACAATTTAAATAAGAACACATAGACAACCATCATTTCAAACAATTTTGCAGAAAAGAACAATGTCCAAACATCACAACTCGTTGTATAATGATGCATTCAATATTTATTAAAATCACAATAAACAACATAACAACTCTCGACCTTTGGCCCAATTACACAGTAAAAATGACCCTGTGAACCAATGCAGTTCACTCACACTCTGAGCTTATGCTCCACACAAAACCTATTCTAATCTACCTCTCTAAAAGAATCACCCCTTTCGCTCATTACAATTTTCTCTATTTATCAGCCACTAACAACAATCTCCTATTTTTTATAAATCAACCAGAAATATGCTATTTCATAGCTTCTCAACCACCTCTACACAAAAAAATCTTATCACTAATCTAAAATAAGATAGTCTCTCATTTATTACAATAACAAACTATTTGAGAAGTCTATCCTCCTCAGTAAAACCGAATTCGACCAAATAGTCAATAAATTTCACTGTGTTTAGCGACAACAATGTGGACAAATCTCCACATTGCTAGCTAATCCCGATGCTCCTACATCACAAAGGCTGAGAAGAAATATCTGAAGGAAGACCTAAAGAAAGATCCAAAGAAGGTCATGATTGACCTAGAGGAACTCACTTTGCCGGAGACAGAGCACGTAGACAACACAGAAATGGCCGAGGAGGAAGAGGGTAGCGTAGACCCTTTTGTGGGCACAAAGGACTTCAAGTCTCCATTCATTATCAGGAAGTGACAGAAGCGAAGCGCTAGTGGTGCATGGAAGAAACAAAAATTGGACAAGTCTGCCAGGGCCGAGACACTGGTCCTCACGAAGGGGAACTTTGATGAAATTGGGGATGCTGTTAGATGTTGGATGAAAGATTTGGGGACACATTGAAGATCAATACCAATTAGTTTTGACGAAGGTCTGATAGGGCCTTAAGGAATTGCATGTACATACAGGTGTTCTGCAAGTGAGCTTGGGTCAAGTCAGTGCGGATCAAGCGAGCTTGAAGCCAGTGAGCGAGACAACCTCAACAATAGAGCTTACAACAAACCTCCATGAAACACAATTTCTAGAGGGATCATTTCACGTTGAGACTTCAGAGGACAAGGCGTGCCTATTGCATATGAAGAACTTGAGCCTTAACCTTGCGACGCTCCCATTTAGTCCTTGCATAAGCTGCATCAAGGAGTATCAGATGAGCTCTATGTATAGGAACAACAAGAATTACTGGTTATCGCTGAAGTTAAGACTAACAACCAGTAAATGTTCGAGGAAAAGGCACAGGTGCTAAAATAACAAGAATAGGTTGTTGCACACATTCAACAGTTGGAAGTAGTGATAACACAGGTATGCATTGAGCTTCCCGAGCTCCAGATTCCAACAAAGGCAGCTTCGATTGAGAAATTACAAAAGATGGTAGCCACATTGAAAGAATCTAAGATCGAGATGGGAAAGGTGCAGTTTCAGCTACAACTCCAGATTTCAGAGCTTCAAATGAAGCTAGATCCTACCACCCCTCTAGAAATCTGAGAGCATCATGAGGCTGATATCAAAGCCGATATGGAAGTTCTTACCGCTGTAGTTAACGAATATAGCCAAAATTTTGGAAGTATGATTTTAATGTGGGCCTCGCTACAAGAGGACCCCCATATGCAGAAAATTGAAGCTAATATCCATGAGAAGCAATTGTTGTTTGATGAGATCAGGGTGACAATGTGGACCTTAACACCTGTGCAGAGGTTTCATAGACTCGAAGAATAGAAAACCATACAGACTCGGATCGATGAACTACGTCAAAAATCCTCTATCATTTTAGTAAGGATGTAGTCATGGGTTGACAAAGCAAGCCAACTACCGCAAAGTGTGTAAGGAATCTGGACACCACATATCTCCACAATGGTATGATATTGTCCACTTTGGGCCTAAGCCCTCATGGATTTGCTTTTGGACTTACCCCAAAAGGCCTCATACCAATGGAGATATTTGTCCATCCTTATATATCCATGATCCTCCCTACTTCTAGTCAATGTGGGACTATGGGCGTATACCCAACAATCCTCCCCTCGAACAAAGGACCATTGAGCCTCCCCTCAAACGATTATCCATCCGTCCACTCTCTAGCATCCAGGATTCTCTGCTCTAATGCGTTGGAAGCACACACCTTACATGGAGCACCACCTGCCTCGAGAGCTTGCTCTATCCAAGGTCAACTCCTTTTCACCGTGTTGGGACCAGGACACATCCATGAAGATTCCAGAGCACACTGCCTCTCTAACCGAGCTCATCCATGGATCCCATCGTGATATTACCGGGGCCCACCACCTTCATTCAGCATTCCGAGGATTCATCCACTTGGCTAACTTCAGGGCATGGCTCTGATACCACTTGTAAGGACTCTGGACACCACATATCTCCACAATGGTATGATATTGTCCACTTTGGGCCTAAGCCCTCATGGATTTTCTTTTGGACTTACCCTAAAAGGCCTCATACCAATGGAGATATTTGTCCATCCTTATATACCCATGATCCTCCCCACTTCTAGTCAATGTGGGACTTTGGTTGTATACCCAATAGAAGCCAAGGCTCTCACAAACTCCTGATTCTAATCCTAAGCCTAGCCAAAATCTTGGCTTCCCCAAAGGACCTTTACATGAGTTATAAGGGTATATTTATAACAAGAGAGGGTGAATCTTCAACTCCCCTTTGTGACTTTTGAACTTCCTTCATGAATCTTCAAACTATTTACAAAATGGATCATTACATTGCATCATGACTCTTCACATTCTAATATTAACACTTGGAATTCTACTAACAAATTACAAAATAATATTACAATTTACACTCGTATCCACATAAGAAAAAACTAGTTAGAGCCAACCAGATAGCTTAAGAAGACAAAGCATATCATGCTTGAGTTTTTCAGAAATTCCAGATCAGAAACTTCCACTTGATGTTTGTCGACCACATAATGGTGCCAAGCTTTGTATTGCGCAATGATATCCCAAAAATATGTGATGGTGTCAGGCTAGAAACAAACTTTGGCCTCCATGGAATCTAGGTACACTAACTTGGAACCAATTTCTGTTTCCTTCTTGAGAAGATGCAACATTGTGTTGATTTAGACAGGGTCATTAATTTACTTTTTCATACTTTGTTTGTTTACTTCAAGATCCTCCTTGATGGTTACCTATCTCCACTATTCCAAGTATTCTTTAATATCTTGTCTGGCCTGGTTCCTGCGCTTGATCTCTGTAAGTGAACTGACTAATGGGATCCTATGGGACTTCACCAAGACATCCATGATGCTATATGGTTGTGCATATGAGGCCTAAATGTTAGCAATGAATGAGGTGAGTTCTTTGTTTTTATGAATCAACATTCGAACTCTTGCTTTATCCAACTATTCTTGTTGCCTTGTCCTCTTTCCCAGGTCAAGTGGTGCCCTTTTTTATTGCATTGACCATTCATGCATGACAATGATGGAATCTTGTATGTTCCTGAGAGTTTTTGACAAAAATATTTAGACTACTACTGCAAGCCATGCAAGTGGATAACTTCCTTATGCATGGTAAATAGATCCTCATAAATATTTTGCATGGTCTCTCCAAGTGTCAATACTTCACTGAGTATCGGTTCGTTCAACTCTTCTAAATGGAACTGTGCAAAAGTTGCATTGTGGGATGTTGCTCAGAGTTGTTTAACCTCTTTCTTAATAACGTACAACTTCTTTTCCAATTTATTTTTCTCAGCAAATAGGTAATCTGTATTTTTCTTTAAAGCACCTATGAAGGGAAAGTTAGTTGTGGAAACACCACTTGGATTTCGTCTAGTGTTGGTCAAAATCACCCTTTCTCTAATGAATTTAGGAGATCCAAGGTCATCTAGAAAATGTTTCTTATGCACCTGTTGTTGGATTATTGGGGCCTAACCAAGGTTCGGAAGAGTTATTAGCCAAGCAAATATCGCACTATCGGCCCTTTCGGCAATAGTCTGCCGAGTGCGGACAGAAGTCTCGCCCGAGGTAGAAGGGGAGGGTGCTCGAACTAGGTTTCCACACCGTAGGGATGTCTTGATGTGGTCTAGATGGGATCACGCACCGTTTTGTACCCTCACTACTCTGTACTATTATCAGGCTTCCGCATAGATCTGCGCCAATGCGCTCCTATTATTATGGGTTTATTATAGATCTATTCTACTTCTTACGGTCTTTAAACAAAAATTTAACAATAATACCTAGTGCACGTAGAAATATGCATAGATTCAGAGCATAAGCAATAGATAGTTCGCGATAAAACACACAATGATTCAGAAAATATTATCTTTCTTGATCTCCTTTCTAGTACAACTAGACCCACCTTTTGCACTCAACTACAGGGGTCCACACACAACTGCGAAATCTACAAGGCCTCTATGCACACAGTTGCAGAGATTCTATATATTTACCAACACCCTTGACTCGGAATTACAGACGCAGAGAGAATATTGCCTTGATAAACCCATAACATTTAAGAAAACCCAAAAACTGACTTCTAATCTTAGAGCCTTGCTCTATTTATACATTCCCATGGTCCACAGACCATGGGTAGGTTGACTCACTTTCTATTTTCTTACATTATTTTCAGGCATACAACCCTTTAAATTGACTCATTAAAATTCACGCTCCGCACATCTCATGGAGCCTTTACCATACTATTACAAAAATTGTGGGCTTTGAGCCCAAAAACCATTATGCGGGGCCTTTGCTACCCAACAGGCCCCCAACATAATCATCATGACTCATCCGGAGTCACTCGGCTAGTGCGGTAATCTTTGTGGGGAGGTCATTTAGAAACTTCTGTGCTTCGCTTACACTTGCAACAAAATTTTCCGCCATTTGTTGTACCTGTTCTATGTGAGTCACCGATGCATCAGTATCAGTGTCAGTTGCTTGTCTGGGTTCATATACTGTCTGCATGTGTGCCATCTTTCACTCGATGGTGGTGGAAACTGCGAGTGTCTCATCCAGCTAAGGCTGGATGCATTCTTTAATCGTTGCTTCCTTCTTCTGAGTGGTGTCAGCTTGTGTTTTAAGAGCCTTCACCTCCCCCATCTTGGCCTAGCGTTGCATAATAGCAACTGTCTGTGTGGTTCCCCTAACATTATCATAGGCTTGTTGTATCTCTTTTTCCTCTATTTCCAATTGCTATAATGTTGAGTCTTCCTATAGCGAAGTGAACTTAATAAGTGACTGATCCAACAAGCCGACACACTCCTTCATGGCATGTGGTATTATTTCCCACCTGGGTTGAATGATACCTCTTCACTGCTATATGACCGCCAGTGGTGTAGAGGGTTGTGATTTTAGTTTCAGTTCGACAATCTGCAAGTTGAGTGCCAACTGGATCCTCGCAGCTTCATCCTTTGCTTCACAGAACCTACTGGCCAACTTGTGGATTCGTATGCCGATATGTAAATCTACCGCGATCTCCAAATAAGGGGCATGACAACATGCTTCTCCCACAATTTGCTCCATCTGCCAATTTTGTGTTACCGCTTCATCACGTTGGAGGCTCAACTGTTCTATGTTAATTTGCTACTCACTAAATACCTGTACTGCATGTCCTTCCTTAGCGCAAAGATCCATCATTGCGCTGTCGTGGATCTGGTATAAGCTTTTGCATGGGAGGGCCGCAAAATTTAATCCAAGCCTGTAAGCCAACCTACCATATCTTTGTCCACCGCATTCTCTGCTATCAATGCTCCTTCCGAGAGTGCGATAGTATTAGCTAGTTTGGCCTGTAGAAGCTGCTCAGTTGTTGACATACTCGTAGCTCCATGGGTAGTAACGATTCCCAATTGCGAGGCCCGTGCATCGAATTCCTACAGATACATGTGGAGCGCCCCCAACAGAGTCTACTATTCTACCATGGCCTTGTCGAGTGCCTCCTGAGTGACTCCGCAAACTGTATCCCCATTGTCGTCGAGGTCACCTTCAGTCAATGTGACTAGTTCCCCATCCCACTTAAATGCCTTTGTCTTCTTCCGTGGCTTTGGGTGCTCTGTTGGTTGTGGTCGTTTTAAGGGCGAATTAGTACCTTCCATTCCTATATCCGTGGCCGGCTCTATGGTCACATTTGGGCCACTTTCATCCTTTGTCATAGTAGCCCCTCCTACTGTCACCTTACCTATAGAAATCTGCAGTGCATCTTGGGCCGCCCATACTTCCGCAGCGTGCTATTCGTTCTTCTTTTGTTGTGCTAAGCGTTTAGCCTTATCCTTCTATTTTTGGATGGTGGTCTCATCGCACCCTACCGCGTCGGGGTTGTGCCACTCAGGTGGCCAGATATCTAATACCGCAAAAACAACCTCATCAATGGAAATGAAGGGAAGTGTGGTCCACATCTGTGGTAGATCCTTGCATGCCCGGATGTATACATGGTGCATATCTGCCTTAAAATCAACTATGTCCTTCACACTATCATATACATTGGTAGAGAGATGGGGTTGCTGGTTGATCCACTATCAGATGTTCGCATCCATTAATATCTAGAAAATCTTGGCTTCCTAGATTCTTGCGGTGTCTTTCATTGCCCATAGCGATGTGTATTTTGTGGCCTCTGGCCAACCCTTGTCTAGGGACGAAAATTAACTATCTTCAGGTAATTCGCTTGTAACCAAAAGGATGGATAACAGCAACCACGCATAGTGGAAGGTCTTACCCTCCTCTTGGGCCTTGCTACAGTTGGTTAGGAATTTTTCACAGAGGAATTGTGCCCAATTGAACCATTCCCCTGCTGTGCATTGCTTAGCTAGTGCGACGACTATCGCTGGGACCTCATTGCCTTGACATTTCTACATCACTTTTCCTGCCAGAAACTAGGTAGCAATGCGGACCCCTTTGTCCAGAATATTGTCAATAGCATACACTCTTTGCTTTTTCTCCAATTTGTATTTCTTTTTCAGGGTTTTCGGCATCGGTAGATCACCAATCATATCAACGATTTCCATGGGATCCCTATCTTCATAGGGTAGCCAGGAGATCCTATGAATGAGCTCCATTGTAATAGGGACAGGTTTGTCTATCCATAAGTACCCATTGTGTACTAGGCAAAGCAGTTACATGATGACCAATATTGTAATGGGGGGTCGATGAAAATGTGGAATGGACAGGAGGTAGAGTAACCTAGCCTCTTCTACCTTTCGTAGCCATTCTTATAGTTGTAGTGTCATAACAGCCCCCTCTGTGCCTTGCTCCATTATTTCGCTAGTTGCCAAATGGGGAAACTTCTTAGTATCCACCAGGTCCCAGTCTTCAAATTTCATAGTAGGGATGTGGCCAGTTGTTGAGCCTTTGAGCAAAACCTCTTTAGAGAGAGATGGGGTGATGAGTATGCTATCAACGACATCCAAATTTGTAGGGACCTTGGCCTTCCCTTCCTTGGACAAACATACTTGGGTCGCTTTACTGGCTGGACCTCTTCTTCCATTTCTTCTTCTGGTTCTATTTCCTCAACACAGGTTGGAGGATCCTCTTCCTCTTCATCGCTCTCAATCGTAACGGTTTTGCCTTCTTCCTCCATCAACAATTTGCTGAATCGCAGATTTCGTAGAGACATCCAGATCGGTCCTGCTACCTATGGGTTCTTCTTGGTCTGTGGAGTCTTGGGTGATTTAGGGATTTCGACTGTGACATCCTTGGTTGTGGATATCAACCTGAGTAGGGACTCCTGTATTACCTTTGGTAGGTATTTAAACCACGGGCTTCCTTTTATGATTGCCTCATTCATCTTGTGCCATTCGATTTGAACCATGAACAACTTACTATGCAAGGGGCCAAATGGTGTGTTGTAACAAGCCACTTGTGCTTTATATACCCTTTCAACTTCAACTTTGGTTGTGCTCCTCGTTCGTGGCCCATTAATGCCATTTTGGTGGAAAATCCCTTCAACCCTATGTCTTAATGGCCTGTCGCCCACTCCGGTGTCTCAAATGGGACATCTTGTCATGAACAGTATCTACAACAGTCACCTCCCAACCTTCCCACATGGCAGCGCGGTCCCTCATTCATGGATGTGTTCTACGCTTCTTCCTCGCCCTGCACACCATGTCTGAATCCTGCAACCTTCCTGTAGCCTTCTTTATAGTCTCGCGCCGTCTTTCGACTGTGTGAAGCGATGAGACTGGGCCTCTTACAGATAGTCAAGTGGTCACACCCCTCGTGCAAGACATCACCTTCCCTGCTAGCCCAAGTTAAGGGCACCCTTCGCATACCTTTGAATCAAGTAGCGCATCGCAGTCTATATTCGATTGTGTGGTAGTGTGTGGCTGCAACCACGATAGCATGGTCACAGCTCATTCCAATATTGTAGGAGGGATGGCCAGGTCTGGTCCCCTTATTGTCACACTCGTGCAGCCCCTTTGTGTGACTCCCATGTTTATTTTGCCAATTTTTTCGTTCAGCCTTGCGCTTTTCCTCCTTAGCCTTGCCCCCTCTTCCTCAAGCTCACGAAGTCACAAGGTGCCATGTCAAATGGCTTCTTGCAACTACTGGGTCCGTTTTTCCAAGTCCTCTCATTCAGGTTGAATTGGAGGGGCAGTGGTCGGGGAAATTCCCTTCACTTTCCTAGTTACGTCGTGTCTAGTCCTAGAGAGAGTCCTCTTCACACACCCTGCTTTGCTTGCGGTCTTATTGGCCTAGCAAACCCTTGTGATGCACAGATTCGGCCGGGTCAATGGTCATACAACATACAACCATACCATTCGCCATGGAAGTCCTCCACCCCATACACACAGCCGCCTTCTGCCTTCGCGCTCATTCCACCTCATCTTCCTATGTGCATGCCACCCTAGTGTGATTATCATGCGCAGCACTCCTTTTGGCACACCCTACTACTTTCACTCTACATTTGGAGTTCCACAGTGCTTGACGAAGTCCTCCCGATTTGTTGCACCGTTGTCTGTTGGTTGGTTCCTTACCTTAGTTGTCACACATTGTAGTGATCTAATCCTCATGTTGCAGTTGAACATTGTGACTTCATGCAATTGGTTCTTCCATCTGTCTATCTCCTCATTGGAATCTAAGGTGCAGGAATTGTCTCTCTCCAATGAGACTCTGTCGTTCGCTATGGGATTCAACCGATCCTGGTCTTACACTATTATTTAGTAAATGCAGTCTAGTTCATTGTCACTGTCCTCATCGTGCACCAGTTCGGTGTAGCGTGCTCCTTCGGCCGGATATAGTGGAACTATAACACGTAGTGACTTTTTCTCAAATGTCATCCTTCATCCTTTTAGATTGATGACCCCATTCATGTCCGTGGCCCAATCTATTCCTAGCAGTGCAGGGTATGGATTACTGTCATCAACAATTTTTGTCACCTCAAAGTCCATCTGCTTACTTACGCCTTCGATGTCCACTGTCACCCCTTACAATCTTCCCATCAGTAAGATCTTTTACTGGTTGGCCATTCGTAGTTAAATAGGAGACCACTATAGTGTAGGCGTAACCATGAATTCCCATGTTTTCTTAGGCAATACATTCACATCCGACCCTAGATCTAGGATGACCTAGTCCATCTCATATTCACCGATTTGCACTGTCATTTGCATTTCCCACTCGGTGCACAAAGAATGTTTTCCCAGTTTTTAGACTACGCGTGGTGCCCCCGATCCCATGCACCTTGTGATTAGCTCTTGCATTCCTTTAACTACCTTATTGTCGCGTAGTAGCTTCATACATGTCTCTAAAAAGGTAGTAAGCATCGAGGGATCCATTCCTAGCTCAACTAGATCCCTTCTACCTGCAGTAGAGACTTCTGTGAAGCTCTTCTTAGCTTCCTTAGATGTCCCTTTCACCTGTTCCACCTCAAAGCCAGGTTCCTTCACATCTTCTTCGGATGTTTCCTCACATCCCCCCTATAGTTGCGTCACTCCTTAATACCACGTTTACGCTGGGATCTTCCTCCCATGGCTCAAACCTCCTCATTTGGATATTTTGATTTTGACTAGGCTATAGTACCCCAATTTCATGCATTTTAGCAATTAGCGTCAGACAATCTACCATTTCATGGTCAAATTGCTCACGGTACGGACAAGATATTCTCATTGGCATAGTACAATCATGAGCGTAGTGCCTCAGCTCTCCGTAGTTATAACAAATCATCTAACCGTGCCCTCGTCTCGGTCCCATTCCTCCTCTCCCTTGTCCGCGTCCTTGGAATCCACCACGCGGCCCCCCGGACATGTCGAAACTGTGCATCTCAGTCTGCATTTGATAGGCTGGGGTCCTTTCCATCATTAGCTCGTAGCTTCGACACGTTCACTCGTCGTGCCCCACTGATCTACAGAAGTTGCAGTATAACTGCTGTGGATTTTGGGTATACTTCTGCAACAGGTGATAGTTGTCTGTTGCATGCTTTCCTCCTACTTGACAAATTGTGCACCAGAGCACAAGCGCTACACTTGGCCCTACTTGTACCTTCAGCCTTAATTGCCTCGGGCCCCCTTCCGCCAAATAGTTTGCGAATACGGGGCAATGGTCTTTATCATGCCCTTGAATTTTGCATTTGATACACCCCACTTCGGTAGCACCTCTGGTCGGGGCGCACTTTCTTGCTTCAAACTTTGCATTTCTAAGCATAGGTTTTGTAGTTGCGCGTGGATTCGTTGAAATTTCAACCCTGGATCCTGTATTGGGGTTTCATGCAACCTCATCACTGTCTATAATGCTTTAGCCTGGGTTGAGATCTTTTGCTATGACATCATCGTCCTCAAATGTGGTGTTGAAGACGCCGCAAACCACACACAGTGTTGCGCATCCGTCAACGTCATGTTAGCCTCGCGGATTGTACTCTTCAATCTCTGATCTAGATCCCATGGGGTTTAACCAGGTAACATCAAGATCTCCTTGAATCTGATGATCGACTCCCTCTCTGATTTTGGCTGGCTAAATTCTTTGTTTAATGCATCGTGGGTCGCACTATTCCCACATTTGGATGATCGCTCGAGTACTTTATATGCCACGTCAACGCACGGTCCTGTAGCGCACTAACTAGAGTAGCCTTTTTTATTTTATCATCCATTACACCTTGGGCTTCCCATACAGCCTTTACCACGAACAAAAACTAACCTGGTTCCTCATTTGCTACGCCTCTAAATACCGACAACTTGATTGCACTCGCCATTCCAACCCTTGGTGGTGGTGGAGGTGGGGTAAGTGAAGATGGGTTTGATGTAGGTGAATAGGTGATGGCATGGATGGTTGTGGTATCAAAGGAATGTGTTGATTTATCAGTCAGACTACGCTTCTCAGAGAGAACCCTATGAGC